>MCJB01003004.1:0-10706 GCA_002018475.1 Nicotiana obtusifolia
ATACCTAAATTATATTCGATATATATATATATATATATATATATATATATATATATACTATAACGGTGACTTATCCTTATAAGTGTATCAATACCTAAAAGAACCCGTCCCTGTGTTCCGAGCGCTTCGTGTTCTTATATATATATTATATTGATACGCATGCACGCTCCGTAGTACAACTTAACTGCATATTAATCCCTTGTATTACAAAAGCATTAACGGCTTACATTTATATTATTTAGACATGCAGTAAATACAAAAGTGAGTTTAATTTTAGCAAAATGTTGACATAAAAGCGACCAAATATGGTCGCAAATATATATACTTTAACATTAGCGACCAACTTTGGTCGCCCAAAGATATTTAGATTAAATTATATATTCCAGATAAGCGACCAACGTTGGTCACTTATCTCCCCCAAATTTTACCCCTCAATAAGCGACCAATCTTGGTCGCAAATAATTATACTTTATATTTTGCGACCAAGGTTGGTCGCAAAATGGAAATCAAAAATATTTATATTTTCCTTATTTGCGACCAACGTTGGTCGCAAACATTGCCCAAATGTTACCCGCCATATAGCGATCAATGTTGGTTGCAAAATTTAAACGTGGGTCCACAGTAGCGACCAACTTTGGTCGCAAATTGTTAAGTTTCTTTGACCAGATTGGTCTGACCAGTCCGGTCAACATGTTGACGAATATTGCGGCCAAGTAGCGACCAAAGTTGGTCGCTAATATCTTTAAGTTTATTTTTTTATTTTTTTTACAAGTTTGACGATCAATTTTGGTCGCTATTTTTGGCAGACCAACATTGGTCGCTAATACTTGATCGTTTTTTTGCTGTTTTTTAGTAGTGAATATTTTTTTTTTTAATAAATCTAATTGTATAAAAACTTAGATCTAAATTTGGAGTTATACAAGTAGGTTACGCTAAATTTGTTGCTATTTTTAATCCGTACATCTAATTAGTAGTAACATTGTATGTCAAATAACTTACAATGTTACTCATTCTTGGTCCCCATTTTCAAAAGAGAAGCTTCGCATGCTGGACATTTGACTGTTTCTTCTCCGGCCTTGTTTGACTTTTCAAGCCTTTCCCCAATCCACCTTAATTTGACTTGGTCCAAACAATTTGTCACTTTTGTGTATTTATGAGTGAAGTGATTACTCTTCCTCGTTAATTGACCTTGGAATTACACAGGTTCAACAGATCACTAGTCGTCCTATTTCACTAATATTTTGTCGAATAGTATTAAATTTTGAATTTTAAATTTCAAAAGTACAATGAGTCCGACATATAAAAGCTTATATATTGAGTTACTCTAGATTAAATTTCAAATGATCCTTATTTCATTGTCAAAGCAATTTTGTCAACTTTCGTATATTTTCTTTATCATTATAGAATTTGGAGACGAATCTCCTCTAACAAAAGGGTAATAATTGAGGGACTTACAGTTACTTTCACTGGGCATTATGTCTCATTCGATAAAAGTGACGAATTTTACTCGTGAACATCAAATTGAGCCACATTTTAGTTTGCTTCTTAAGGACATACAAACAAATTTTAGGCTAAATTTTATGTACCTGATGGTAATTTTATCCGCTTTTGGTATTGTTCCATGCATGTACTAGTGAAAGCTAGGCAAGCCAATTAACTGAATCATTTACTACTATTCCACTCAAAATCAAAGCAACTTAAAAACAACAGTTACTAACAGTATAAATAAATGAGCAGAACGTATAATATTTTAGGCCTTTAAACATCGCCAATACAATCTCCTTAACAACTACCCAAGATTTAGTGTCACAGTTTCACAGACTGACTATGAGTGTTACAAATAAGGTTCTGAAAGAAATAACAAAATACTGTCTCTGGACTACGTGGAAGAAACAGTTAAAGGAAATGGACAGGGGACGCCAAGATCTGCGGACGTTTGCAGTACTACCTTGGGTCGCCTGATAATCACAAAGCTGGAAGCTTTCTACTGTCCGAAGCCTGCGGCACTGGGATCTGCACAAAAGAGTGCAGAGTGTAGTATCAGCACAACCGACCCCATGTGCTGGTAAGTGCCTGCCCTAACCCCGGCGAAGTAGTGACGAGGCTAGAACCAGACTCCAGATAAACCTGTGCAGTTATAAACATATATGCATCTACAGCAGGGTATAAAATACATAATTAATTTCAACTAAGGAAGGGGAGAACACAAATAGAGACGACAGAGAATTAAAGCAAAACGAATCACCAATGAATAAGAAAGAAAATCTGCAATAGGGAATGATAACAAAAACAGTCAATAAACCTTCAATCAACAAGATGAACAAACATAGTGAATAAAACTGTAAATATGGCACGGCATCACCCTTCGTGCTTTTACTCTCATCCTCACCATAAAATAGTAAATATGGCACGGCATCACCCTTCGTGCTTTTACTCTCAAATATGGCACGACATCACCCTTCGTGCATTAACTCTCCCTTACCATGCAACAATTCACATATATAATAACAGGTAGATAAAATAAGCAAAATCAATGCTTATGTCAACAATGGTTCCACTGTGCCAATCTCTGATTCAGAAACAATGCTCAATCAATGCTAGTACTCACTTACAGTCGAAGTTCTACAATTAACCTCCCAACCCAGTTTTCATTTCATTATACCTAGATACGACGCTGCTATTGTGACACTGGACCCCTTAAACTTCTAACGAACTCCTAAGACACTACCTACGACTTAGACACCGAACCCCTTTTTGACTTCTAACAATTCCTTATTCAACTAGTCCATTTAAAAATCTAAATTATGCCGAAAAGAAGAAACATAAACCCATAATCAAGAGGAACGATTACAATGATAAATTCATGTGGTAGGCGTACCACCCGCCCTCATTTCACAATATCTCGTGGCAGGCGTGCCACCCGCTCTCACTTATATCACAACAATATCATGAATAATATTCGGCAATTAGAACTATAATTGCACAACAATTATCACTATACAACCCACGGTCATGCTCGACACCAATGTATAGGTACTCGTCACCATACCTATACGTTGTTCTCAATGAGAAGCAATTTAACAATTAGCAAATGATTTCTAATCCCTCAAGCTAACGTTAGAACAACCACTTACCTCGCTTTGCAACTGAATTCAAGGTTCCGATAAACCTTTGCCTTGAAACTTTGCGTCCGAAGGCTTCAAATATAGTCACAAATAATTTAATACACTCAATACACATAGTAGAAACTAATTCCATATGAATTTACAAATTTTTCGGATAAAAATCCGAAATTTAACTCAAAATTTCCAGTGGGTCCCACTTCTCGTAATCGTACAAAACCCACAAAATAGGGTAAACCATTCCGATACGAGTTCAACCATATAAAATTTGTCGAATTCCGACACCGGATCGACCTCCAACCCTCAAGTCTAAGCTTTAGGGTTTTCCCACAATTTTTCCAACTTAAATTACCAAATAAATTGCTAAAAACGGTGATGAACTGAGGTAATTCCTAAAAAATTTAGTTAGGAATACTTACCCCGATGTTTCTCTTGAAAATCTCCCAATATTTGCTTCAAGGTTCGCTTCAATCCGAGTTCTATGGCCCCAAGTATGTCCAAGGTGATACAAACCCTTCCTTTACGAATTTATCCATGAAAATCTCCTTTGAATATGGTTTTGAGGTTGATTTATGGTGATTCTATGTTGTTTGAAGGTGTTCTTCCTCGTGGGTATCGAAATTGGGTCTTGTAGGGAAAAATGAACACTGAGTTCTACTTAAAAGCATCAAAAATTCGGGTTAAAACGCCTTCTTCAGGTCAAAAATGCGATCTGGTTTGCCAAAAATGCGGACCGAATTTCCCCTTTGCGGTTCGCATTTTGGTCGCATTTTTCCCCCAAGTTTCTGCCTCATTCTGCGATCAAAATGCAGTGCGCATGTCGAATCTGCGGTCATTCTGAGATCGCAGATTCGACATGTCCGCAGAACTTTTCCCCGACACGAAAATAGGCATAACTTCCTCATACGATGTCCGAATTGGACGATTCTTTTTGCTATGGCTCCGAAATTTCGATACAGATCTAATACTTCAAAAAAAACTGAATTTGGAGTTCATTTTCATAATATGATACCACTTTTTCTTGAAGATACTCCACCGGCACATTCTTGAAATGCCGAAGTTAATCTCCATCTACCATCCAAAAATCCATTCGAGACCCTCGGGACTTCAACCCAAATATTCCAACATGTCCCATAATATTATTCAAACTTGTTCCAACCATCGGAACGTTCAAATCAACATCATAACATCAAATTCGCATCGGATTCAAGCCTAAGGACTTCAAAATCTTCTAAATTGCTCTTTTGATCTAAACCCGACCAAACCACGTCCGAATGACCTGAAATTTTGCACACAAGTCATAAATCACATATCGAAGCTACCGCAACTTTCGGAATTCCATTCCGACCCTCGGATCAAAATCTCGCCTGTCAATCGGAAATCGCCAAAATTCTAACTTCACCAATTCAAGCCTAATTCTACACGGAATCTCCAAAACTAATTCCGATCACTCTCCTAAGTCATAAATCCTCTCCCGAAACTAACCGAATCATCGGAATTCACATCCGAGCCTTCTAACTCATAAGTCAACATACGGTTGACTTTTACAACTTAAGCCTTCTTAAAAGAGACTTAGTGTCTCATTTCTTACCAAATCCAATCCGAACGCAAACTACTCAACTCGATCACATGAAACACGGATAACGAAGTATAATGAGGTGGAAATAGGGAAAACGGAGCGGTGACTCGTGAGACGACTGGCCGGGTCGTCACATAAAAGCAGCATGTTAGGATATATGGTCTTAATAATCACTCCTTTTAGTTATGTGACACACTTTTATTCTTAATTAATTAGTTTGTTCCAAAAAAATCATTATATTTTTAAAATTTGAAAACTGTTTGATCTTATCACCTACTATACTTTATTTTTAATGATATGACTTGTTGGGACTACACAACAATAATAATTCAGTGTACTTTTAGAAGTGGAGTTAGGGAGGATAGTGTGCATGCAAATCTTATCTTACTTCTGAGGGTAGAGAGGTTGTTTTCGGTAGATCCTCGGCTAAAGAAAAGATGAAAAAAGCAGTGCCAACTAGCACTAAAAACAACTTGTTAGGACTCACTTGATATAAGAATTCACATTTATAAAGAGAGAAAATGACATGTGAAACTTTTTCCAACTTTCTTTTACTTAAACTCTAATATTCTAATTAATTGTAGGTTAAAATATGCTTAATCATATATCACAAATATCAGAATAAGAATATGTCGATATTCCAGGGACCAAAAGCAAATTTTCCCGTGATAGGACGTTCTTTACTTGATTTAAACTAGGATTATACAAAATAAACTAAAATATGGCCATGAATGAGTCATAAGTGACCATGCTAGCACATTTGCAAATATATTACTGGAGGCCAATATAATATGCATGAAAGACTTGCCATTACTTCTTGCATGTACGAAATAGAGAATTATATTGCTGATAGAAGCAACGGAAGCACAAAAATATTACATCAAGTACTGAGGAGGAAAACCTAAAGTTAAAATCTCAAGGGGAACATGTAAAGAATTATAAGCTCCCCTTTCTCTAAATTACATTACAGCGATTTACTGGATTTCCATCTCAAGACCCATCAATCTATAACCTGATATGTACAGAAACAAAAAGAGATCGCACAATCAGGCAACATAATGGCTAGCTGTGCAAATATCATTATCACGAGCAATAACCCAAGTCATTATTTTCAAACACTGCTGGAGGATTTCCCTCTAACAAGCAGAAAATAGGAGGAATGGTTAGCGTCTCTTGTCCACCATATACGTTCCAGCAAAACGGATCCAAGACTAAGTCGCCTTGAGCAGGAAGAAGTTCTATGTCCGAAAGCGTTATGTTAGTGCAGGGGATAGTGTCGCTACAAGCAAAATGCATTGGCGGACTTCTGATATCATAGGTTCCTTTTATGCTAGAGTACTCAATGTCCGAAACGGACACCGCTGAGGTGCGATTGCTGCATTCTTTTGAGAGGCAGTAGAATTGGTCTATTATTATGGGATTCCTAACGTTGTCCATGTGAATGTTAAGGAAGGAAATTCCAGATACTGCTCCATAACCACCTTGCCATGTCTTGATCCTTACTCCATTATCTGACTCCTTTATCACTGAGTCCCTCACTGTAATGTTTGATACGCATGCTCGCGAGTTGTGGTTGCCTAAACTCCCAATGCTACAATAACATAAGCAGTCTATCAGTTCACCTAAAAAAAACCTGAATTTTACTAAACTGCTCAAGTAAGAAAATAATTACTATAACACGTTAAATTATACTGGTCGTATAATTTTTTTAACATTACCAGTATACGGAAGTTAAACTTATTCTTATATTTGTTTACATTGTTTTTAGAGATGAAAGTATACTATTTGTACTAGTTATATAAACAAGCCTTTTTTACATCCACTTCTAAAGATAATATTATAATCATCCCATTAAGCAAGTAGCTATAGTATTATTAATATATTCCACCTGATTCCATGTCCTCCAGGTCCACATGTAAGATTTCTAATATCCACATCGTGACATCCTGCTCCTATTGATACACAATCATCACCTATAATATTGTATACATATTAAACCAATTGCAATTGAACGTTAGGAGGTATTATGATTGGAAAAAAAGGATTTTTGATCGTAGTAATTAAGTCGAATTACGTACCATTAGAGATGAGTGAATTGTATATTTCAACATTGGTGGTCTGCTCTATGTGAATGCCATCAGTGTTGGGACTCCAGGCTGGAGCTGTAATATGTAGGGATTCTATATGCACATTGTTGCAGCTATCGAATCTAAAATTAAATTGTGGACTATTCTCCATCCTAATTCCTTCCACCGTTAGATTTGAGCTCATGAAGAATCTAATGGCCTGCAAATACACGTACCAAATTTCACAAAATCTGCAACTATTAATTACAAGGGATGCTTATTGGTAAAAGTTTATTTTTCACTCACAATTGGGCTGTCACATGGTCCAGGCAGTGTACTTCCATTAGGTCCCTGTTGTTGTACTGAGGATTAGATAATACGTTCATTCGTACGTGTAAAATTAATGAACTTAACCACCATCCTTATATGTGTTTATATATATATATAGTAAAAAAAAAAATTGACACTTGACACATACTTATAAGCTTATAGTGCATACCTTATGCGGTTTGCAGGGCAGATTCCACCACTGTTCACCCCTTCCATCTATGACGCCTCCCCCTTGCAGTGACAACTCACCAACTTTGTAGAATACCAGCCACTGCCGCCTACTGTTGTTTACCGGCCACGACTCTGGTCCATCTGGCGGCGTTATTCTTCCTTCCAGCTTCCCATGTTAATTGGCACATAATTTCAGTTACATAAAGCAAAATTCGACACACTACTCCATTTGTTTAATTTTATATGGCATTCCTTCTTTTTTTTCCCAACAAAATAACATGCTCATATAGCTAGATGGATGTACGACATGTTTCAACCACAACTAATGATCATGATACTTTTAGCATATGTCAAAAAGCTCACTTCACTTATTAATTTCGTGTCGAATCAAATATTGTCCTGTAAAATAAGTTGAGAAAGAACATTGAAAGAAAACAAATAGGAGTATGTTAACTAGGTACCTGAAAGACCAAACCACTTTGACAGGGACCAGTAAAAATAGTGGATTGGATCATGAAAGAATAACCAGAGGGAACGAAGATGACCGCTGACTCGACTTGACAAGCGGCATCCCACGCTGCTTTAAAAGCTTCAGTGTCATCTGCAATGCCATCCCCAACTGCGCCAAACGACCTCACATCATAAACACCTTCGTCAGCAGGTGAACTAGAAGGTTCGGGTGGAATAGAAGGTGGATATGATATGTGGGAATGTTTGTGTTTATTCTTATAGTGATGACCGCGGTGGCCGTGGTGATGATATCTAGCTGTAACATTATGGCTGCATAATAACACCATGAATAATGCAACTACTGTCATATAAAAAATGACAAGTAGTTCTGGCACACGGGTTGATAGCGATGCCATCTCAAGTGTCGAATGAACAGACCGAAAATGACCAGTGGTAGTAAAAGTTCCTTTCAATTGGGTGAGGATTGAAGAAATTCAAGAATCAACGAAAAGACTCTGGGTTGTTCAGAAAGTGGAAAGGAACTTAGAAGAGTTTTTAGGGAGGCAATTCCTGGTAAATGTGTCAACTTGCACATAAACAAATAAAAAGAAATGGAGAGTGTTTGTGTCTCAGCACTACTGCATGCAGAAGCCGAAAGGCTGAGCTCATTTATCTTTCTTTGCGTTGGACTATAGGTATATATAGATGACTAATACTGGCCTACACACACTTATAACTTTATCTACAAGAAGAAGCGATGAAAGTTTTAATTAGAAGAATTTGTGTATTTTATTACTACATGGGCGAAAATACACTTTGATCGAAGGGGCTGAGCCTGATCTTCCGTTACATCTAGGGGGAATTGAGTTATATAAACTTACTTTAGTACTAAACTTTTCTAGGTTATCTATATTTGCCTTGAGGTCCTGGTATAACATGTGGTATATAGATAACTAGATACAGACCTATCATAATTTCAGATAAACAGTACTTGGTCTATTGTCGTAACTTAGTTATTCCAATCTGAAGTTAATATGTACTTTACATTATTTTTTCAAATAATCTAGTCTTGTCGATGTGTGTATATATTATCTAATATACTATAGGACAATTATTATGTACAAAATTTAATTAAAACTTTTGGCAAATCAGTGTCGGATGGAAACAGGCCATTTTGATATATAGGAGAGATTTAATTTGCTATCTGAAGCTAGAGTAGTTAGCATTGATAGAAAAATGCAAATATAGGTAAACCAAGCAAGCACCAGTAATCTAGTGCAGGAAACAGGCCATTTTGACAGGAGACATTGGCTTTTTAGAGAATGTGGAGGCCGCGCATGCAATGACTCTGCCCCTGGAAAAAAGGTAAAAACGGAATAACCAGAAACCATGATCAGAATCCTTTGCCTTTGAGTGCGTGAGTTGGTGGGTGAATGAATGGCCATTAACTTGAAAAAAAAGCCATTCCCCCTCTCCCTAGCCCTTCGGCTACCCCCATGTTCTTCCCCATATCTTTCATCACTTTTCTTCTCTGGTCCCAATTTTTTAACTTATTTTTCAATCCCCTGCAAAACAGTTATACTTTTTCTCTCTCTTGTAATTTAAGATAATGCTACTTGGAACCCTACTTTATTATAAACATTTAATTTCATATTGATACGTCTGATAAACGTTGGTACCGCCAGCAACTTTACTTTCCAAGTTGAGTACTATTTGATAATTAATTACTGACTAAGAAAGTAAGATTCTCCTCAGAGCTCAGATTCGTATATGCTAATCCCTCTCGACTAAACCATTTCATCTTTCAGAAATTCAAAAGGACAAAACAATGTGCTCGAGTCAAATCTAATTTAGTATATAGGTCACTACTACTACTACTAAGTTAATTGCTGTAAGTTTCCAGATTAGTAAAGTAATCATTGATGGCCGAAGGCGTGAATTCTTGTGGTTCTCAAATATTTTAGTTCCATTTCGATCAATTCCTTTTAAAAAAACTGTTTTAATGGAACAACTTCAAGACAAGGTTCGCGATACGTTAGTTGGAATTTTTTTTAAAAAGGGAAACAACAAAAAATACAGATAAAAATAAAAGAGAAACATTGTTGCCAATTTTTTTTGTCTTTTTCAGTACTTTCGGTTGCACTTGCTAGTGCTGAATTATAATGCATTCTAATTCACATAGCCGTTACATGCATGAATGTTTTTATATAAATGAGAGTGAGATAAACAATAAGGTACTGAGGTGAAATAATTTAAGAGGCATACTCTAAATGTTACTTAAATATCGGATCTCATCTATTTTCATTATAAATTATAAACAGTGTTTTAAAAGTCGTTTTCGGGGCGAGCATTGGGCGAGGTGTACCAAAAATGCTCCGAGGCAATGATGTGTGGGCGAAAGTCTCAAGAGGCGTACGCCCAACAATTCGGGCCGTACACCCGGGCGTTTGAGGCGCATTTTTGTAGTGAGGCGTAAGCCCCAGAGACTTTTTCAAATTAAAACAAAATTTGTCGAATAAGTCATTCATATAATACCCAAATTCTCAAAAGTCAGCTTGTAATTACTCAAAAGTTTTAAAAGAAAGTGAAATGTATTAAATTTAAAAGTCAAGACCTTTTCTATTGATTGAAGCCCTAATTCATGGTCTTTCTCAATTCTTTATCTTGTCCACTAGTCTGCTAGTATCTCCCAAAAGCAATGAATATTCAATTTGTTTTATACAAATACAAAGAGAACTTCATTCTCCTTCATAGCAGCAAGTTCAAAATTTAAATTGCAGGTTAGCCATCCTTTTTGTTCCTCCATGCAAAAATTTTTATTATTTTCGACTCAAGTTACTTGTGCTTGTAAGTAGCGTATAATAGATTGTTTTGACTAGTTTTTGTGGGGATGGATATATATATATATATATATATATATGAATAATGATACAAAAAGTGGAGTAATATAATAAGGGAAGATTTAATCTGAAAAGAATGATCGAGGAA
>MCJB01003005.1:0-10706 GCA_002018475.1 Nicotiana obtusifolia
AAGCTATATGGTAAACACATAACTGTTACCATTTTTGCTAGTTCTTCACGATCCTTATTTGGATCGTAGTATAAAATACCCCCGGTAACCGTGTTAATTCCGGGTTGTACTAAGTTTGAACCAGCACTAGGTTGAACCGGATTAGATCCGCCCGCCCCCTGTTCCGCAGCTTTCATTTGCAAATATCTTTGTTTCTCAGTAGGGTGTTTCATTAGGTGCCTAGTTAAACTACCCGTACCGCTACGGTTGCCGGTATATTTATGAGCCAACAAAGACCCACAATATTTACACTTAGCTTTATTTTGTTCTCTTAATTGAGTAAAAAAGTGTCAAACAAGAGATCGTTCGGCCCGTCTAGGAGGTCTTCTATCAAATGTAGGGGTTAATACAGGAGGGTCATCAGTTGGGTTATTATTAGGACTAGTAGGTGTATCTTCTAAATCGGGTTGCGTTTCATTTATATCGGGTTGGATTCATCTACAACATTATTTTCATTACCATAAAGAGCGTTAATTATATCGTCATCTAATCGAGTACCGGGTACAACATCATGATATAATGGAGTATCGAAAAATTGAAAACAAGGGTGATTACTATCTAAAATAATAGGTCCAGAAGGACGGGTAAGAGGGGGAGGAGGAGTAGCTTGGCTACTAGATTGGCCAATTTTAGATTTTTCCGTGCCCTTACCACCGAACATTTTTTTCAAAGAAAAATCCATATTAATTATAATTAAACTAATTAAAACAAACACAACAATATATTAAAAATTAAATAGTTGGAACGAGGTTACCGATTTGACGAACAACTTCTTGAAAATTGATAATTGTTGAAGACTTGAAGACTTTAATACTTCAATTCGCCAACTTCACAATTTTTCACGAAATTGCAATAATAATATGAGCACTTATGAAAATAATTAGAGAGATATTGAGGGAGATTGAGAGAGATTGAGAGATTTTGTGAGTTAAAAATGAAAGAATGGGGGGGTATTTATAGGTGGGAATAGTTAAAAAGTGTATTTATAAAAAGTTTGGGGTTAAATTAAAGTTTGGGGGCAAAAATGGTTATTTTTGGAACCCCAAACGGTCAAATTGAGGCTCCAACGGCTAGATTTTAAATCTGACCGTTGGGCCATTTTTTTAAAAAAAAAAATTTTTTTTTTTTAAATTATAGCCGTTGGGACCGGCCCAGGCCCGCCAGCCGGTCCCGGGCCTGGCGGTCCCGGGCCTACCGGGCTTTTTTTTGAACCGGCCCGTCGCGGGCTTTGCACCATTTGAGGCCCAAACACGGTAGGGACCGGACCACAGGCCCGTTAGGCCCACCAGGACCGCGGGCCTGGGCCGGTCCTGGGCTAGGCCCACCGTGGGCCACAGCATTAATAAGCTATGTGAGATAGACATAGACTTAAATGGACTAAAGTCATATGAAGATAATCCAAGTGTATCCTAAGGATCTCGAGTAAAATCTGGATGCGATTTATCAAATTGTCTCTAAGTATTATTATCAACAAGATTTTGCATTACTATGTCTCTAGCGTGACCTTCAGCATGCTATCTCATTTGAGTAGATGTTTTAGATGACATGAATAACCTTTGAAGTTTTGGTATCAATGAAAAACATCTAAACACCTTTGTTGGAATTTTTTGAGGTTTCCGAGCTATATATAATTGATGCACATACAAATTGTTTATATCTTGGAGCTCTGCAGAACTTATAATCTCTTCCACCTTTTGTCTCATTCCAATAGATCATACCGTAATGTGGACACGCATGTATCTGTTTGTATTCAAGCTCTAAATTTTAAAAAAATTCTTTGCAACATTAAAGAACTTGGACAATGTTTTACCTTCAGGAAATCTTTTAGCAACTCTAGCAGCATGGAAATAAATTGTTGCTCCACCCATTGAGACACTTTAAATGTAATAAACGAGCAAGGAAAGAAAGTAATGAATATTTGCTTCCCAATCTTCTTTCATTAAGTTAAAAAATTCTTCAGTCTTCTTGTCAAACCTCCTTCTATGTTGATTTGACCGACCGAATCTATCATCAGTATTGCCCATATCAACAAAGTCTCTTGTAGGAGGAACTCAAAAAATATCATGTAACAAGTCTTATATTTCATCGGCTGTCACGATTCAAAATTTCACCACAGACGTCGTAATGACATTTAGTCTCTAAGATTAGGTAAGTCAATTACTATAATAATTCAAGCCATTTTGTCTTTTTTTATTTTGACAATGATAATTTGAAATAGTGTCTAATACAAGTACCGAAGCAAAAGCGAAAATAAGCCTACTCGGCAATAATCATAATAACCTCCCAAGACTGATACCACAGAGTCACTAACTCTTACTGAATATATGGAAAGATCTCAGAGATCGAAATACAATATTGTTCAAATATAAGCTGACAGTACAAAGAAAGCAAAGAACTCCAAGAGACTGCGACGACCAAGCAGCTCTACCTTGAATCCTCGCGACCGATGTGCTAACTATGCCTAATCCGATATCTCCAATAGCTGGCTCTACACAAAAATGTGCAGAAATATAGTATGAATACACCATGTTCGGTACCCAGTAAGTATCAAGACTAACCTCGGTGGAGTAGTAACGAGGAACAAGTCAAAACACTCATTAGACAAAATAACCTGTGCAGTATAAAAGTATAAAACTAATAATGAAAAATAGAAATCAGTAAATAACACAAGTCACGAGTCTCAACCCACCATCATATACTCACGGCACCTCGTACCCACATCTCGAATCACAACCGCACGGACAACTTACACGCCAACAATATCAATATATGAATCCGCACGGATAACTCATGTGCCAATAACATAATCCGCCCCGGCATAGTCACAAGCTCAAAATCACAATCCGCCAGGCATAGTCACAGACTCACAATCACAATCCGCCCAGAATAGTCACAGGCTCACAATCATAATCTGCCCGCATAATCACAGGCTCACAATCACAATCCGCCCGGCATAATCACATGCTCACACTATCAACATGGAAAAGATAATACAAGAACACATGGGTATGATCGATAACTGTCAAGTTTCGTACTCATAAACTAATATAAGTATCATGCTACAGTGTATGATTGTGCGAGTGTACTACTGCAGTCCAAGTCAACAAGTAATATCAAAGACATCGAATAGCTCATCGAAATAACAAACAGGTCATGCAAGGCGTATGACAAACACAAGGAAAAATCACAACATCACACGAAAATCACCAACACAATGCCTCCACATCATCACACATTATCCCTGACATTGCCACCCTTATCTCTCTTATAGCCACCCGTATCACTCCTCCCGACAATGTCAATAGCCACATTTATCTCTCCTATAGCTATCCTTATCTATCCGTATAATAGCCACCCTTATCACTCCGTGTAACAACCACCCTTATCACTCCGTGTAATAGTCACCCTTATCACTCCGCCCAGACAACAACACAGTAGCCACTCATATCACTCCGTACATTCAACAACAGAGAAATGCTACTCTTATGCCCCGTATAACAACGGTGAAATGCCACCCTTATACCTCGCATAATAACAACTCAATCACACAACAATTCACATGTACTATCATCCAACAACACAACGTAATCAACTCGTATCACAAGTGCCCGTGGACCACAACTTTTCTAAGATTCAACGATATCAATAATTTTCATAACAGATATCCCACGACTCAACACAACGTGTATAGAATCTCAATAACAACAATATGAACTGAAAAGTAACTCGGCAAGGAACAACACCTTTTTTAAACACCACTTCAGGTAAAATGGACTTATGCCTCTCGATAACTTCAATGAATATTAATTGTTTAAGGATACACTCATTAGTGAAAATATCTCCATGAAATGGCTACTCAATGATAAAGAAATCACGGAATGGTAAAAGTGGTAACAACTCCAGCTAAAGCATATAAGAACAAGCTTGGCAAGTAAAGAATGTGACATGTAATGACAACTTCAAATAAGGCAGGTAATAGTAAACATGACGAATAAAGGACATAACATGTGCTAACAATTCCAATAAATACATAAAGGATGCCTAAGAGTTTAAACCGATAGAATTTCCACATATAAGCCCGAGTACGTATTTGTCACCTCGCGTACACGGCTTTCACATTACACAAATAGCACAAACGACTCAAATCCAAAGGGGTAATTTCCCCACATAAAGTTAGGCAAGATACTTACCTCAACGAAGCTAGATCATACTCTAAAATGACCTTCTCGTGTGAACAACTTTCGAACGGCTCAAATCTAGCCAAAATTATTTCATAACATAATTAAAACTCATAGGAACTAGTGCCGGATAATAAAACTTCGATCTTTAATTAAAATTAAAAAGTCAACCCAAAAGTCAATCACTGGCCCACACCTCGGAACCCGATAAAATTCACAAAATTCGAGCACCCATTCCGATACGAGCCTAACCATACCAACATTATCAAATTCTGATATTGAATCACCCTTCAAATCCTCATTTTAAATTCTTGAAAGATTTTACAAAAAATTTCATTTTTCTCAATTCAATTCACTGATTAATGAAAAAATAGTTATGGAATCGTGAAATATAATCAATTTCGGATAAAGAATACTTGCCCAAATCAAACTCGTGAAGAACCCCTCCAAAATCGCCCAAAATCGAGGCTTCCAACTCAAAAGAAATGGTGAAAATGACCAACCCTCATCTCTTAACATTCTGCCCAGCAATCGCACATGCGACACAATTAGCCGCTTCTACGACTCGAACTCTGCTTCTGCGGACACCACAAGCCAGCTGACCTCTCGCACCTGCGGACATTGTTCCGCTTCTGTGCAACCGCAGGTGCGAGGCTAAAATCCGCATCTGCGCTAATCCTCGCTTCTGCACTCCAAGTCACGCACCTGCGATGTCGCAGATGCGCACAAATGCCCGCTTCTGCGACCTCACGCCCAGCCTACCAATTCCATTCCTGCGCCTTCATCTTCGCACATATGACTATCGCACCTGCGCCCAGTGGTCCGCAGGTGCGACCACACTAGAACTCTGCCAAGTAGCCTTAACCGAAAATGATCCAAACAATCTGAACCTCGTCCGAAACTTATCCGAGCCACTCGGGACTCCGTCCGAATATACAAACAAGTCTTATAACATAACACGGACCTATTCAAGGCATCAAGTGACATCAAACAACGTCGAAATTACGAATCGCACCTCGAATCGAACTTATGAATTTTCAAATCTTTTAACTTCCAAAACTCGTGCCAAAACATATCAAATCAACCCGAATGAATCCAAATTTTGCACACAAGTCCCAAACAACATAATGAAGCTATTCTAATTCCCGGAATTAAAATCCAAACCCGATATCATCAAAGACAACTCTCGTCAAACTTAGTGTTGTGCATTTGGATCGGATATTCGAGAACCCAAATCGATCCGCTCAATTCGAATTTTCAGATTTAAGATTTCGGATATTTGGATTGGATATGGATTATCTTTTTAAAATTTTCGATATCCGAACAGGATTCGAATTGGTATAATTTTAACCCGATCCGATCCGAAATACTAAATTATTAGGACATGTATAAATACTTAAACTTTAATTTTAGGGTTAGGTCTTATTCCATCGAACCTCTCTATCTCTAAGCTCTTTCAGAGAGACTGCTGCTCTGTTCCGCCTCTCTCTTCTGTGTTCGTACTAACCAGGCGACGTCTCTTCCTTTATTGACTCGAATAATCCTATGAATTCAGCTTACCTAACCTTCAAGCTGAGATCTTTTGGTATGAAACGGTCTAAAGTTGTTACTGAATGAAGATCGAACTAAGTCATGCGTGCATTTTACGCATTATGAGATCACTAATTGCCTTTTATGTTGCTAAACTTTGTGTTGAAAAATTTTGTTCTATTGTTGATGCAGAATGGATGAAATGACGCGTGGTCAGAGAGGATGGGAGGAGTTGGTTACGTTAGGGAATAATATGCACAATCCGATTCGACAATCCGAAATATTTATTCGATCCAAACTTTAAAATCCGATCCAATCTGATGTTAATTCGAATTGGATTCGGGTTGCATTTTGTAGAATCCGAAATCCAAAATTTCAATCCGAAATGTGCTAAATCTGATCCGATCCATGCACAACCCTAGTCAAACTTATGAACATTTCAAATCTTCAAATTTTCAGTTTTTGCCAATTAGTGTCGAACCTTCTAGTAATATCCAAATGCAAGTCCGAACACACGCCCAAGTCCAAAATTGCCATACGAAGCTACTGGAATTATCAAAACACCATTTCGGAGTCGTCTACAAAAAAGTCAAACTCCGGTCAACTCTTTTAACTTGAGCTTCTAAAACAAGAATTATTCTTCCAAGTCAATCCCGAATCATCCGAAATCCGAACTCGGCCACACACACAAGTCGTAATACATAATACGAAGATGCTCGAGACCTTAAGCCACCGAACGGGACGCAAATACTCAAAACGACTAATCGGATCGTTACATCGTCCCTATCCAATTGATTAACAGAAATTGATGAAGATGATATATCGCCATGAAAAATCCAAGTATTGTAACTAGTTAGAAATCCATCAACCACAATGTGTTCAATAATCAAATCTTTTGGAACAAATTTCATATTACGACACTTTCGACATGGACGCAAGATTTTTTATGCATCAAGCCTATCCAATAAAGCAAAATGAAGAAAATCTTTGGCTCCGTTTATCCTATTCTTATTCTTTAATATATATATATATATATATGTATATGTATATATATATATATATATATATATATATATATATGTATATGTATATGTATATATATAGAGAGAGATGGGTTTGATAAAAAGTATGTCATTCATCATCAACTAATGAATAAAGATATATTGTCCATAATAATGATTAAAACAATATATCCAGATTCAATTTCTTTTTCTTAAGTTAATCTCGCGAACCAAAATTTTTTAACATTTTATGGTGGCTAAGCAATATCAAACTACTAGACACCCAAAAAATAAAATAATCTAAGAAGGACAGAGTAGTATTTTGAGTAAATCCAACTTTTACGGAACTAATATCAAATTAATATTTGATTTAACTTAATTTAGATCTATTTTAGAATGCAAACAAATATAAAGAGTCTAATTAACTAGGAAACAAGAAACCTCGAAAATACTTTTAGAACACAGAAATGCTTTTCTGACTCCTACATAACAAAGAATTAGCTCTCCATATTATTAAATGAAATAGACAGTAGATACGAACCTGCAAAAGCCTCACAAAGATTCTTGAACCCTATATCAATGTTATTCCAGTAGTGTTGCCTCCATTTCATGTATTCTTCAAACTGCAAATAAATGGCGAGCTATCGACTGATAGATAGAATGTAAAGAGACTCACGTGAAATTACATAATGTACGAACATAGTATAACAAGTACTTTAAGAACAAATCAAGAGCCAACACCAAATCTTAGTAACAATCTCTACGTATCTGTAATGTTATTGGTTCCAAATCTCTTCAATCAGTAAGGATCTCAACTAGAGGAATAGTATCACTCCCTTACGCACAGTCCAAGCTTGCTAAAATACTAAGAAATATCAGTAGTTTGAAATTTTTAATTAGTAAAGAAAGCTACAATTTTAGGAAATTCAAAGGAGGGAAGCCCTAAAAACTTTAAAGCAAAAAAAAAAAAAATCGAATCTCCAAACTCGTCCAAAGCTCTCCATATTCTTTGATAGCCTTAATTTGTAGAGAGCGAATATATTAAGGAGCCAGAGTCGACAACTTTTGAAAAATCGAACGGGATTTGAGAAAAGATGGAATAGATTTGCGAAATACTTGCATCATAGGCTTCTATTTGGTTTTGGCATTCAATCGGGGGTTTTGGTGCTTCTACGATTTGGGTGTCTTCTGGTGGCAATATCTTGGCTTATCATTTTAAGGTAATAAATTTCACTAAAAAGGGTAAAATAGATGCGCGTATAAAAGGAATATATCAAAAAGTAGAAAACCTTACAAGACAACATGATTTTCTACTAATGACACCCAATCTTCTATACAAACAAGAACTTCATAGGTGTATCCAAAAATAAATAAGGAAAAAAAACTACTCCTCGAGCGTACAAGATCTTTCTCTACTCCATCAAAAAGCTCTCATAATTCCTACTCCAAGCAACCCACATGAGTGCTAGAGTGGCCTTTGATGGTTCTAGTTTTCTAGACTTTTTGGTCTTATGCTTTGTTTTGTATTGCTTTTAGAAGAGTACTCACTTATTCTAATTGTACAAACAACATTTAAGTTACCTAGGTAGATTATTTTAACCTCTTATTTTGTTCCGAGCTCTTTTGTTGATAATAAAATTTATGCATCCAGTAGTTTTTCTATTCTAGTGCTAAAAATAAAGAATGATTTAACAATTTAAAAAATCCAACATTAGTTGTAAATGTTGGTAATATCGATCAATAATATGACATTCGATATAAAAGTCACAATGTTTTCGACATTTTGCATCAAACGCCCTTTTTAAAGCATTTTTATAGGTGTCATTAAATTTTTTTTTTCCAACATTTTGTATTGGGTAAAGTATTTATACACGGGTTCGGGTCAGGGCTGACCCAATTAGAAGGAGTTACGGCGTGGATATCCGATTCGTAGATAAAGAGATGGGTCCGATATTCGACACAACCGGAATGGGACACAATCGGAATGGGATGCGACCGACTGGGAAATGTCATAGGACCGAAGACCGAACTCAAGCCACACATTTAGCCTATCACCGGATATTTCGCCAGGAGTGATTGTCTCAACCGTCTCAACCGTTACAGCGTGATTTGGGGAGATTCTATCCCGAATTTTAGGGGATTTATCCTATAATCAATAATTTACCTTGTTTACAGTTATAGTTGTAGCCTATAAGAAGGGATTTAGGCTCATAGTTGTAATCATCTGAAAGATATCAATAAAAACTCTCTTCTCTTTAGCTATTAAAATACGATTACTAACACTATCAAGAAAGGTTCACATTTTTACTCTGTTCATCATCATCGACGGTTACATCATTCTCTTCTCATATTTCAATTATCTTACCATATTGTTATTAAAGTATCGATTGGTTTACGGATCCTTAGCACTGCGAACAAATTCAATTGTTATCCCATTTTTAGGGTAAACAGTTTGGCGCCCACCGTGGGGCTCGAACCCACGACCACAAGGTTAAGAGCCTTGCTCTCTACCAACTGAGCTAGACGGGCTCGTAGAATTAACCTCGGCATGGCCTTCCTCGACTACCGACCTCATCAATTGCACTACTTTCTCGGAGTCGACCTCGTTATCATCGACCGTCGATCCCAGGCTTGCAAGAGCATCGGCCTCACTGTTTTGGTCTCGAGGGATATGTTGCAAGGTCCATTCTTTGAATTGGTGTAGAGTAACCTGTAGTTTGTCTATGTATCTTTGCATGCGGCCCTCTCTAACCTCGAATGTTCTGTTTATTTGGTTGACCACGAGGAGAGAATCACATTTGGCTTCAATCACTTCTGCGCCAAGGCACTTTGCCAGTTCCAGACCTGCAATCATAGCCTCATACTCGGCTTCATTGTTAGTTAGCTTTACCGTTTTGATAGATTACCTAATGACATTACCGGTAGGGGGTTTCAGTACGATCCCCAAACCTGACCCTTTTGAGTTTGAGGCCCCGTCCGTGAACAGAGTCCATACTCCGGAGAGAGTCCCCAGGTTTGCTAGAAGTTCCTTCTCAACCTGGGGAATAAGGGACGGTGTGAAGTCGGCGATAAAATCGGCCAACACCTGAGATTTTATCGAGGTCCGAGGTCGATATTGGATATCTACTCACTGATCTCTATGGCCCATTTGGCCAACCGGCCCGATAGTTCGGGTTTATGCATGACGTTCCTAAGAGGGTATGTAGTTACAATGCATATCGGGTGACTTTGGAAACGGTTTTAACTTCCTAGAAGCGCTTAGCAGGGCCAATGCTAATTTTTCTAAATGTGGGTATCTCGTTTATGCTTCTCCTAACGTCCTGCTAACATAATAAATGGGGAACTGGGTGCCCTGTTCTTCCCTAACCAAAACCCCGCTTACGGCAACTTCTGATACGGCAAGATATAGGTACAACAGTTCGCCTAATTTTGGCGTATGTAGTAGAGGCGGGCTAGAGAGGTACCTTTTGAGTTCTTCTAAGGCGTGCTGGCATTCCGGTCCCCATGTAAATTCATTTTTCCTCTTCAACAAACTGAAAAATCGATGGCTCCTATCCGATGACCGAGATATGAACCGACCTAGAGCAGCGATTCGACCGGTGAGCCTTTGAACGGCTTTTACGCTGTCGACGATTTTTATGTCCTCGATAGCCTTTATTTTATCTGGGTTGATCTCGATTCCCCTGTTGGAGACCATAAATTCGAGAAATTTCCCGGATCCTACTCCGAATGCGCACTTCTCCGGATTTAGCTTCATGTTGTATTTTCTCAAAACGGTGAAGGTTTCCTGCAAATGACTAAGATGGTCCTCTGCTCGCAGGGACTTAACTAACATATCGTCAATATAAACCTCCATCATTTTCCCTAGTTGGTTTTCAAACATTTTATTAACTAGGCGCTGGTAAGTGGCACCGGCGTTCTTAAGTCCGAACGGCATTACGTTATAGCAATAGGTGCC
>MCJB01003006.1:0-13951 GCA_002018475.1 Nicotiana obtusifolia
CCCCCCGCGCCTATATAAGTGTCCGAACCTACCCTCCCTACCCCTCATTTCGTCTTCTCTCACACCCTACCAGAAAACCCTAAATCTGCCGCCCCAAAACTCCACAAATAAACATGGCGGCTCACCTCAATCCATCCCCAAATCCGTTCAAAATCACACCCTAGGACCACCTTCACCCCCCTCATTCCTAATCCCTAAACCATTTCCCTCAATATTCCTTACACAGTTCGTTGGTTTCTGCGGTGATTTTTGTTCGTTTTGGTTTGAAACTCACATGAATCAATTGCTCTTGACAAGAGCAATCGTTTTAGGTTAGTTTCGACCCATTTCAAAATGCAACCGGAGTCCGATCACTCGTCTTTGACGACCTACGCTAGTCCCGCTTGCATGCCAGAATCCATGTGTTTGCTGAGGTCTAACTGTAGTTCACTAGAGTCAGTGTCAAGTAGGTATAGTTCTTTCCCTTTTTTTTTTTTTTTAATGTTTTCACTTTGTAGCTCTGTTTAAAATTCTGCTTTCTTTCTTTTAGTCTAGGTTTTCAATACTATATTTTGTCTGAATTTCTCATTAGCATAGTTAGCATGTTCAGTTAGTTGTTTGATTCACATTTTGATAAACTACTGTAATTTGGCTCTATTGTTAATGGTTCAAAAATGGCTGTTTTGTTAAAGCAGTAAATACTTGAACAAGGCAAGAACAAAAAGGGGTAAATACTGAAGTATTGAAGGGCAATGTAGGGAATTGGTCTAGAGAATCTTAGTTAGTTATGCAAGAAGCTTCTAGAGAGGCCTTAAAATGCAATAAGACAAGTAAAATTAGGATAAAAGCTGGGCCAAAAGAGGTAATTTCAGAAGTTTGTAACTGGAATGGACAGCTGTCTAAAAGTTTGTTAAGAAAAGATGATGATTTTCCTTATTTTCAGGGAGGGTGCATGTGAAACGATTCTCAGATTTTTTCTTTATAAAAGAAAAGCTCTCATTCTGCATGAAAAAAAAGGGTTCTGAGCGAGCACTCACTCTCCCATACACAAAATCCTCTGCATAAAAATTTCACATATATATTCTCTCACCCTCACTGATTCTCACTAGGAAACACACTACTCCCTGCAAATTTTCAGAGAAAAGGTTTTAAAAGTTATTTCCTTTACTGGTTTGGTGATTAATACTTGGGTGTTCAAAAATTGAATCAAGTTGCTAAGGAGCTGTTTATTGCTGTTCTTTGCTTGAATCTGTTGTACTTGCTTTGCTGAACTCCAAACTTCTGTCATTCAGCCTTTATTTGGCTTTTGGATCTTTTATTTGCTGTCAAGGTTTGAGTTTTCAATTTCAAATAATGTAAATGTTGTTTGGATGATGCTATGTTATGAAATCTGCCATGAGTATTCATTTTTCGTGTTCAAATGTCATGCTATGATGAATTTGAGTTAACTTTGAAATGCTGATATATGAATTTAATATAGATTCGTGCGAGATTGTTCATGTTGTTCTTTTGGTGGGTTTATTCATATTGCTTGATGTTTTGTTAAATTCATGTTGTATTGGAATGAGTTAATACTTAAACATATTGCGGTATACTTGTTGCTTGATTAAGAGTAGTCTTTGGAGTTAAAGTGTCTAAGCCAAGTGAGTGAAAAGGAAGTATTCTCATCCAGTATCATGTTTCAATTAGTAGAGATTCCAGGAGCAGGAAAGGAAGAAACAAGCAGAGAAATTTTATTCATGGCGTAATGCGATTCGGTTCGGATGGACTTCATTCAAGAATGCCACCGCCTATAGATTGTCTCCTGTAAAATCTTGTTTTCTAAGTCTGTTAAAAGTTGGTTTGTAATAAATCAATTTATTTGACCATTTTAATCAGCAAATCAGTAGGTCATTAGCTAATACTCTTGTGTTTGAGATTTTTCCATATTTTGGTTGGGTTTACCCATAATTGGGCCAATTGTGTGGTTAAATATCGACATGGGCCTGGCAAATTTTTGATATACACAGGCCCGTATTGAATTGGCCGGCCTTCATTAGTTTGGGTTTCATGTTAAGCCCGGATTGTAAAGATAAGTATAGGCCCGGATTATTTCATGGACTTGGAGGTGTCTGATGTTCTGTTGTCCTTCAAATTATTTCAGATGTTGTTCTCTGTTATATATTTATGCCTTAAACTTTCGTAGTTTGCTTTTAGGCGCGATTAATAGACCATTGTGACTATGGGTACGATTTCCGTGACATAGTAACAATGCCAATTTCGGGGGTGCCTTTCAGGTAACCCGATTTTAACAATTTTAAATAAGAAAAGCTTTCGAAATAATTTGAGGTGCGCCGTGCCGGATAAATTTCAAAATGCATGGCCCTCATTAATCAATATTAAAATCATTAGAAAACCGAGGTGTGCTATTCAGTGAATTTTTATGGCCCTCAAAAAGTTAAAACATGTAGTTGCTTTAGGCGCGTTGTTTAATAACTCACTTTCCTAAACTCGGGTGCTCATTATGCGACCTAAATCTTAATCTCAACGTTAAATAAAATGCGTTATGGATTACGGGTGCATTTATGTGGCGTAATTCATGACATATTTTAAATGACGTTGCAATTTTCTTTCTAATAATTAAACAAAAGCAGTTAAAGATAAATATACCATAGGCTAGAAACATGTATTAAAATCAGGTGATCGGCAGATTATAACAGTTGAGCGACCGTGCTAAAACCATGGAATCTGAGGGTGCCTAACACCTTCCATCGGGTTAACAGTATTCCTTACTCAAAATTTCTGGTTCGCAGACTTCACAGGGAAAGTCGAAATTTTCCTCGATTTGGGATTAAAAAATAAACCGGTGACTTGGAACACCAACCAAACTATTCCAAGTGGCGACTCTAAAAATAATAAATAAATAATCCCATTTCGAATAATGTCACTTTAATTAGAAAAACTCCCTTATATACTCTTCGGTGGGTGTACGAAAGGAGGTGTGACAGCTCTGGCGACTCTGCTGGGGATAAAAGAACCCAGAATCTCTGGTTCAGGGCTCAAGAATTTGAGCTTAGAATAACTGTTATGCTTGGCTTCTATTATTATCTGATTTTATTACATGTTGAGCTTAATGTGCTAAATGCCGCCTTTTACCGCTTTGATATTATTTGAACTATATATAAAACTGTTACAAACCCTTCTCTTCTCATCTTCGGGGAAGTGCACGCTGGCCGTGACTCCCTATTCTGTTAGTATCATACCTTAAATAAGAAAGAGGCCGGACAAGTTACAAAGCCGGGTGGCCTTTTGGTGCCTTGTACGTAGCCCCCTCCTCATCTCGAGTTGTCCGCTCGGGTACACAAGTCTAGAACAATACCCAGGTTTTCAGCTTAGAATAAAATAACCTCATGCCGGATCCCTAGTAGGAACGTTTATTTGCATCATATGCATTTGACTTTGGGGACTCAACACATGGGTTGGGTCCGTCTAGGACAGGTGACCCCAGAATCAAAGACCATCTTGATGCATAATTTACGTGCTACTTGTGCATTCATTTGTCTCGGTTTGCGTGTTGACCGCCTGTTAGAATAAAATTAAATTTTTTTTTTTGAGGTATGAGAAGATTGAGAGTTGATTACCCATTTTTTGAAAAACCTGGTGTCCAAAATAAGCCGAAACTCTGCCAAAATTTTTGAAAAAAAATATAGAAAAAGAAAAATTGATTTCAAAAAAAAAATTCCACGTCTTTTCTCCATTTTTATTATGTCGAAACTGCCCGAACTACGAAAGTCCAATTCTCACCGAATGTGAGATACATAGGCAAACCTTATCGGTTTCGACCCCCAATTTTTTTAATTTCTTCTGGAAAATTCGAAAAACAAAAAGAAAATGGAAAAAAGGGAAAATCAAAAATCGAAAAAAGTGAAAATAAAAAAAAAAAAGAATTTTTGAAAAAGTTGAAGTCCAAAATATTTTGCTTTCTTGCTTTTGAAAGCTCAAAAATATTTTTTCTTTCTTGCTTTTGTAAATAAACGAAAAGATTCAAAAATATTTTCTTTCTTTTGTACCTAAAAGCTCAAAAAATATTTTCTTACTTTTTTCTAAATAAATAAAAAGCTCAAAATATTCTTCTTCTTGCTTTTGTAAATAACATAAAGTTCAAAAATATTTGCTTTTAAAGACTTCAAAAAAAAAAAATTCTTGATTTTTGATAATAAATAAAAGCTCAAAAATTCAAAATAATTTCCTAAAAAGTCCCTTTTTTCAAAAATTATGAGGCAACATCCAAAATAAAAAAATAAAAAAAATTTCTTTCTTCCTTGGAAAAGATAAAACAAATGAAAATTCAAGAAAAAATATTTTCTTTTACTTTTGGAAATTCCCAAAGTAGTCTTTCTTTCAAAAAATAAAAAAAATAGAAAAACTAAAAAAATAATAAAAATAAAAAATCCAGAAAATACCTTTTCTTCTTTTAAGAATTTTATTTAGAAAATTTCGAAAATGAAAATGAAAAGTTATTTTAATTAGGTAGTGTCATCCTTGCATAAATAGCCCAATTATCTCCAATAGGACGCCGGAAGGTTGTTTTTGCAAAAATAACCACCTATTTCAATTTTTAGCTACCTAGCAAGCACAGCCCTAAAATCTTCCCTTTCGAAGTGCTGAAGGGCCGTATTTGCAAAAGTAGCTGTTTATTTAAATGTTTGCAAGATCGACTCCTTTTTTGTAAAAAATTCGCTTGTTTTAAATCAATCACCTTAATTTAAAATGTGCAGAACGAGCGTGAATCAAAATTTACCGATGGAGGTCTTGACTAAGATTACTTTGGAGCTACATATGTGGTGGAAAGATCTGGGTGAATCAGGTCAAAACAGGGTTAAATTGTATTTGGGTGCTCTCACCAATTTGTTAATGATCAGGCCCAGAGGAGATGCCATAAAAGCCTTGGTTACATTCTAGGATCCAGCACACAATGTGTTTCATTTCTCGGACTTTGAACTCACACCCACTTTGGAAGAAATAGCTGGGTATGTTGGGAAAAATGAAACTCCTCTAAGACATGGGTATCTGGTCGCTCCAAGAGCCGTCACTCCACACAAATTTCTAGATATGCTGAAAATAAGTAGGGGGTCCAAAACCCGGATTTGGCAGACAGCTTCTCTACTCCACAGTTCATATATCAGCGGTACGGGCATATAGGGGGTTTTAGCAATCTAGAAAGCAAGACCTGCAGTAAAGGAAACCAATTAAAATGGGAAGAGCACAGATGATTTGCTTTTATGATAACATTTTTGGGTCTTCTGTGTTCCCCAGGAAAGACGGAAATATTGATATACGGATAGCTGGGGTCGTCAGCACTCTGCTCACTCAGGCCAAAAGCACCCTCGCGCCCATGATAGTGTCTGAAATCTTCCAAGCTCTCACAGCATGTAAAGCCGGAGGAGACTTTTTTGAGGGGTACAACCTTCTATTACAGATGTGGATGATTGAACATTTATGTCAGCGTCCTCGATGCATGAGGTACCATCGACAGAGAAAAGCTGCATAAAGGAATTCTACACAAGGGTTGAAGGTTTCAGCATGCCTGAAGGGGTCGCAGAATGGACATCCTATCTCCGTTCCATCACTGCAGAACAGATAGAATGGACGCTTGGTTGGTTTCCTGTTGACGAGGTCATATACATGCCAGCTACCGGGCCTCACTTTCTCCTGATGGGTCTTAAAAGTATCCAGTCCTATGCCCCATATCGGGTTTTGAGACAGTAGGGGAGATACCAAATAGTGCCCAAAGATGAAGACCTTAGCCGCCATGTAATTGAGATCCACGCTGATGGACAGTTTCCTGAAAAGGTAGTTCGCCAGATCTGGAATGAATGACAATACTTGCCAGCAAATACTTGTGTGCGTGATCTGTCCCGAGGTGAAGTCTCACCCAGCTATCTTGCTGGGTAAAGAAAGGAAGTCGAGTCTGGAAGGCCGGCCAGAAGACCCCATCTTCAAGAATTCATCGAGGAGTCACAAGCATAGTGGGATTGGTTGGCCAGAGATAATGAATACCGGGCTACCATAAGCAAGCTGGAAAAACAAGTCCGAGAGCTTCAATTCGAAAATGGTTTGCAAGCCGCTGCGGATGAGGGTGAAAAGAAAAAGCTAACTCAAGAAAATGAAGCCCTCAAAGCTCAAATCCAACAAATGAAAATAGCTGCTATAAACCAGGAAAGAAGCCAAGCGGATGGAAAGCTTATAAGCAGTCTGAGAAAGAAAGTACTTGACTGTCAAGATAATCTAGAAAAGTCTGAGGAAAATCAAGCTAAAATCCGAGCACAATTGGAAAAAAACGTAGAAAGGCGGGCACAATTTGTTCAGCAAATGAAAAGAAAATATGAAGGGACAATCACTGATCTGAAGAGAAAGATAAATAATCTTGAAAATGAGGCAGACAAACAGGCCAGAAACTTTAAAGCTGATAGGGAGCACTGTTATGCTCTGATGGCCGAATGGAGCATGATATGCAACGGTTATAGAATCAGAGCTGTCGTGACAGTCAGGTGTTAAAAGCCTAGGATCAACAAATTGAGCGCTTGCTTCAAGAAAAGGGTGTTTTCCGAGAAAAGATCAGAGCCATCGCCGACTATATTGTCACGAAATGCCAAGCGTGCGAGGACATGACTCAAACCACCTTCTTTGCTGCAGTAATGACATTTGTCCGCCAAATAATGAGTGACTTGGAGCGGCTCCACGGGGATCTTGCACACAGGCCCGTGGCAAGACCGAACGATGTCCCACGGGCCCCGGGAGTTGAAGCATTAATGTATTCATGATTTTACATTTATAAAATTTGTATTCCAGTTTTTAATTCAAGAGTTGTTTTGAGTCTGTTTGCTGTTTTTCTTTAAGAAATGAGTTTTTCAAAGCCTTTTGTAGTAGAAGAGTTTTATTAATGAAAATAGAAAATCCTCAGTTTCTTTGTTTTTCACATTTATTCTTGGAACTGCGTTATAATCTGATTCACGCGGCGTCGTGATACGTAGGCAATCCCCATTGGATCCAATCACGATTTTAAAATAACTCCAACAAGAGAGGGACGTGAAAACCAAAAAAAAAGAAAGAGAGAAAAACCCAAAAGGAAAGAAAAATAGACAAGAAAAGAATTAATAGAAAAATGAAAAGAGAGCAAGAAAAAGGATGGAAAGAAAAGAGTGGAAAATTGGAAAGTGGAAGGAAAAGAACTTTTGAGGAAAATTGGCAAAGCCGGGATGAAGTGTGCAACCATTGTGAAACATGTAGAAAAACATTTAACTGCTTAGGTGCATCACACCCCAACATGCGATTACCTATGTGTTATTTGCTCCAAACTAACCGGTTTGCTGTTAAGTTCAGGTTTTACAAGTAAGGTGATTGGTTTTGTGGTAATTTGGCTTCGCATCCGTACTTCACGAGGTCAAAAGGAAGCGTTGAAATGTCTTCTGAAATAACTCTGCCGACAGTTCCTATTGCGGAGGAGAATCCGATCTCAGGCATCCTAGTTTCAGAATCGGCAGCTGCCGAAGAAAATAGATTGTTGCGTCTCCGCATGATGGAAATGTGGGACGCTTGGACAAATGGAAAAGAACCGCCAAATGCAATTCCTGGATTTCTCGAGCTTTTTCCCAGGGCAAGTGGGACTTCCAACATCCCCATAAGCTATCCACTGGGATACCCTACCATCGCTGCTAACTTTGTGGGAACACCTTCTGAGGATCCCCCCAGGTGTCAGTTTCAGGTGCAGCTTCAAACATATTTATCGCGCCATCTTGCTCCGCTACGGCACAACCTACTTTGCCTAGGCCTAGCTTCAATCCCTCCCTTTCACCTATCAAGCACAGCCTTTCCCAATGGAACCAGCCCAGTTCGCTGCAAGTGCTTATCCTCAGCTGCCTACTTACGAGTTTACCTCAGGGCAAGAGAAAAATGCAAAAACCCTTGAGCAAGAAGAAATCACAAGAAAGATGAGAAGCCTCGAACAGAATCTCAAAAACATATAGGGTTTGAGCGGACAGAGAAGTGTGTCATACGCCGACTTGTGTATGTTCCCTCATGTACATCTACCATTGGGTTTTAAAACCCCAAAGTTAGAGAAATATAGCGGACATGGGGATCCCATTGCCCATCTCAAAAGATATTGCAACTAGCTGCGGGGAGCGGGTGGAAAGGAAGAACTTCTCATGGCCTACTTTGGTGAGAGTTTGGTCGGTACCGCTTCTGAATGGTACATGGACCAAGATATATCTCGTTGGCATATCTGGGATGACTTGGCAAGGGATTTTGTCAGGCAGTTTCAGTATAACATTGATATTGCTCCAGATAGAAATTCATTGGCAAATTTAAAGAAGAAATCCTCTGAAAGTTTCCGGGAGTACGCCATCAAGTGGCGCGAGCAAGCATCAAGGGTGAAACCTCCAATGGATGAGATTGAAATGGTCACGGTCTTCCTCCAAGCTCAAGAAGCCGATTATTACCAAAACATGATGTCTGCAATCGGGAAACCGTTTGCCGAGGCCATCAAAATTGGTGAAATGATCGAGAATGGTTTGAAAATAGGGCGAATCCTGAGTCAATCTGCCATAAGAGCTATCTCCCAAGCCATCCAAGGCGGCTCTGGAGGATTAGCAAATCGAAAGAAAAAAGAAGAATCATCGATGACAGCTTCAAGTGCAAGAAAACCCCGTCCACCCAGACCTCTTTTCTCTGAGAGAACCCCACAGCACTACTATCCTCACCAAAATATAGCCTATGCTCCTCAGCCGTATGCAGTGATGAATGCCCAGCCATATGGCAGGCCACAACAACAGTTCAACCAAAACAGAGCTCCACCTCCCAGAAATCAACCTCCTTACCAAGCTTACTACAATCCACGACCTCCACAGAACAATTTTCGTGCCCGGGAACCGCCAAGGAAAATAAATTTCACACCTATTGGCGAGTCATATTCAAGTTTGTTCCCAAAGTTAGTTCAAATGGGTTTGCTACAACCTGTACCCCCAAATAGGCAAAACTCCGAGTCACCCTCTTACCAACAGGGCACCTGATGTGCATGTCACTCAGGAGCAGAAGGGCATGATACAGAGAATTGCTGGACTTTGAAAAGAGCTGTGGAAGATTTGATAGAACAGAAAAGAATAATGCTAAGGGACGAAGATATTCCCAATGTAATTAAGAATCCACTACCAGCTCACAACAATGGGCCGGTCATCGGAATGATTTGTGAAGATAGGGAGTTTGACCCAGCCCTGAAAGCCATCATTGCCATAGTTGACATAGAAAAGAAGCCAAAAGCTATCCCAAAACAGGACAAAGCAGAGAAAAAGAGCAAAATCGTCCCTCAGAAGGCGGAAGAGAAAGTGAAAGTTGAAACCGGGGAAGCGCCCTCCAAAGATGCCGTTCTTTATGTCCTCGAGGTCGCAAGAAAGAACAAATGCCATTGAGTCCTCCTAAGAGGTTTGAATTAAACAAGCAAGCTCAAATGTATGTGCCAAAAGGGACCTATATGGTGCGGGAACCGGTATTTCCACCAAGGCTGAATGAGCCCGTGGTTATCGGTCGCGCGCCACAAAGGCCCATGACAGACCCCACCGCTGTGCCATAGAACTACAACAAGTCGGTGGTGACGTACAGAGGCAAAGAGATCTCAGGGGAAATTCAGGAAGATAACCCGGCTGGGAGGTATCTCAATCTGGAGGAAGTAAATAATGCCACAAAGAAGCGCTTCCCATCTAAGAAGCCAGTAGGCCCCGAAGAAGCGGAGGCATTCTTTGAGAAAATGAAAATGGCAGACTATGAAGTAATTGATCAACTTCGAAAGTCTCCCGCTCAAGTCTCTCTTTTATCTCTGCTGATGAGCTCAACTGAGCATCAAAAGGTGGTAATAAAAACTCTTAATGAAGCATATGTGCCCATCGAAACTACGGTGGAACAATTGGAGAGGATGGCAGAAAGATTTTTCGCAATCAATCAAATTTCCTTCAGCAAGAATGATTTTCCCCCGAAGGGGAAGCACACAATAAAGCCCTTCACCTGACAGTCAAATGTGAAGGGTATTACGTAAAAAGGGTTATGCTGGACGGCGGTTCTGGGGTAGATATCTGCCCACTCTCAACCTTGCAACGTATGGAAATCTGCACTAAGAAAATCAGACCTAACGATGTGTGTGTGCGTTCTTTTGACGGCATAAAGAAGGATACAATCGGAGAAATTGACCTGGTCCTGACTATTGGTCCAGTCGACTTCAAAGTGACCTTCCAGGTTCTGGATATGGATACTTCCTATAATTTTCTCTTAGTAAGGCTGTGGATTCATGCGGCAGGAGCCGTGGCTTCTACTCTCCACCAGATGGTGAAATTTGAACATGAAAATCAAGAGATTGTGGTTCACGGAGAAGATGAGCAATCAATTTATCGGGGTCCGTCAGTCCCATGTCTTGAAGCAAGGAAGGGAAGTGAACACATAGTCTATCAAGCCTTTGAAATTGTGGTCGCGGACCAATGCGAAGAAGGAAACCCTTGCCCTCAACCCTTCCTTTCAAACGCATCAATCATGGTAGCCAAAGAAATGATCAGACATGGTTAACAACCTGGGAAAGGGCTCGGGAAATAATTGCAAGGAACATCTGAACCAATCACCTTGACTGCCAGCGAGGAGTTCTTTGGGTTAGGCTTCCGACCCACGCCAGCTGATGTAAAATGGGCAAAGAAAAGAAAGAATGATGGTTGGGTCTTGAATCGGCCGGTTCCGCAGCTATATAAAATATTTGTCAAGCCTAAGTACAGTGAAGAGGATGAAGATGAAGCCTTTACGGCCGAAGAAATTAAAGAAATTACTGGGGCTATGAGGTAGATGCTGTATGAAACCCACATGGTCCAGCCAGGGGAAGGCTCAAGCACCACTGAGGTGTTATACATGGGACCCAATGCCAAGCTGCAAAATTGGAAGGCTACACCATTCCCAATCAGGCGGGAGTCCCGGTAGACCTGTCTTGCCACTTTCTCTGCATCACGAGTTATTCCAGGGTGTAACTCAGATGTTTCTTTAGTTTCCTGTCCTTAGTTTCTTGTCTTTTAATTCCCAGTGTAAACCCTTTTATCTTCAAAATTAAATGAAATGAAATCAATATTTCATCGTTCATCTCTCTATCCATTCTGATTTTGTTATTTTATTTTTCTTTCTTCTTTTCAGTTCTAATAATGCGGCTTTAAATAACATGACATGCTTGCGGACTTCATGCCCAGATCCAAACATGTTGTCTAACTGTGAAGTAATGAACCAAGAACCGGAATATAATGAAGAAGAGGCTTTTAAGGAAATAAACCGAGAATTGGAACAATTTGAGAATAAACCTAAGCCGAACTTAAATGATACTGAGCTGGTTAATTTGGGTAGTTCTGAAGAAGTCAGGGAAACCAAGATAAGCATTTACACAGATGAAAAAACCCGAGATGCACTAATCCAACTCTTGTTTGAATTCAAAGATGTGTTTGCTTGGTCGTATGATGACATGCCAGGACTCAGTGTTGATATGGTGGTTCATAAGTTGCCAACTTACCCTGATTATCCCCCTGTCCAGCAAAAGCAAAGAAAGTTTAAAACTGATATCAGTGACAAGATCAAAGAAGAGGTCACAAACAGCTGAAAGCAGGAGTGATCCGGGTAGTTCGATACACCACGTGGTTAGCCAATGTAGTCCCAGTATCAAAGAAAGATGGAAAAACTCGAGTGTGTGTGGATTACAGAGATCTAAACAAAGCAAGTCCCAAGGATAATTTTCCTTTGCCAAATATCCATATCCTTGTTGATAATTGTGCCAAACATGAGATAAAGTCCTTTGTGGATTGTTATGTGGGATATCACCAAGTGCTGATGGATGAGGAAGATGCCGAAAAGATAGCCTTTACCACACCTTGGGGCACGTACTGTTACAGGGTTATGCCATTCGGATTGAAGAACGCCGGGGCAACCTATATGAGGGCCATGACTACCATTTTTCATGACATGATGCATCAAGAGATAGATGTGTACGTGGATGATGTGATTATCAAATCTAAGACTAAGGAGGATCATGTTCGAGATCTGAAAAAATTCTTTGAACGGCGCCGCAAATATGATTTGAAGCTAAACCCAGCTAAATGTGCATTTGGAGTCCCATCCGGCAAGCTATTGGGATTCATAGTCAGTCAAAAAGGCATTGAGCTAGATCCAACAAAGATAAAGTCTATTCGGGATCTACCCCCTCCAAGAACCAAGAAAGTTGTTATGAGTTTGTTGGGAAGATTGAACTACATCAGCCGGTTTATCGCTCAGTTGACTTCCACATGTGAACCCATATTCAAGTTGTTAAAGAAAGATGCGGCAATCAAATGGACGGACGAGTGCCAAGAGGCTTTTGATAAAATCAAAAAGTATCTGTCGAATCCGCCAGTGTTGGTCCCACCTGAGCTAGGGAGACCTCTGTTCTTGTATCTGACAGTCTTAGAAAATTCTTTCGGCTGTGTCCTCGGGCAACATGATGTGACCGGAAAGTGAGAACAGGCCATTTACTATCTGAGCAAGAAGTTCACCAGTTATGAAACCAAGTACACTTTGCTGGAAAGAACTTGCTGCGCTTTAACTTGCGTCGCCCAGAAGCTGAGGCATTATTTGAAAGCATACACCACCTACCTCATAACCAGGTTGGATCCTTTAAAGTACATATTCCAGAAGCCAATGCCCACCGGGATGTTAGCAAAGTGGCAGATCCTGCTCACAGAATTCGACATAGTCTATGTCACTCGAACGGCAATGAAAGCCCGGGCGTTAGCAAATCATATGGCTGAAAATCCGGTCGATGATGAGTACCAACCTTTGAACACTTACTTCCCGGACGAGGAGGTAAATTCAATTGAGGCAATATCCGAAGACACCAATGCTTGGAAAATGTTCTTCGATGGAGCGGTAAACGCAAAAGGTGTTGGAATTGGGGTAGTATTGATCTCACCTGGTGGTCAGCAGTATCCGGCCACAGCTAGGCTTCGGTTTTTCTGCACAAACAACACTGCCGAGTATGAAGCCTGCATTATGGGTATGAACATGGCAATCGTCCAAGATGTAGAAAAACTATTAATCATGGGAGACTCGGACCTGATTATCCGACAAGATCAAGGAGAATAGGAGACCCGAGATGTCAAGCTTATTCCTTACAGGCAACATGTGGAAGATCTGAGCAGACGATTCAAGTCAATAGAGTTCAGGTACATCCCGCGTTGTCACAACGAATTAGCTGATGCACTTGCTATTTTGGCCTCGATGCTGCCCTACCCAGGCAATGCCCACATAGATCGTTTGGAGATCCAAATCCGTGAAAGGCATGGCTATTGTAATACGGTTGAAGAAGAACCAAGTGTTCAACCATGGTATCATGACATCAAGAGGTTTTTGAAAACTAAAGAATACCCGGATCAAGCCAGCGGAGACCAAAAGAGAACCGTCAGACGACATGCAAGTGGTTTCTTTTTAAGCAGTGATATCTTATACAAAAGGACTCCGGATCTCAACTTGTTAAGATGTGTTGATGCCAAAGAGGCTGGAAAAATCATGCATGAAGTGCACGCAGGAGTGTGCGGATCCCACATGAACGAGTATTTCTTGGCAAAGAAAATCCTCCGAGCAGGCTACTACTGGATGACCATGGAGAAAGACTGCTTCAGTTTTGTTCGGAAATGTCATCAGTGTTAGGTGCACGGCGATTTGATTCATGCACCTCCCACAGAACTCCATCCCATGTCATCACCTTGGCCATTTGTTGCCTGGGGCATGGACATCATTGGGCTGATCGAGCCAAAAGCCTCAAACGGGCACAGATTTATATTGGTCGCCATCGACTACTTTACGAAATGGGTTGAAGCAATTACTCTCAAATCTGTTACCAAGAAAGCTGTGGTGGATTTTGTGCATTCCAATCTTATATGCCGTTTTGGTATCC
>MCJB01003007.1:0-10705 GCA_002018475.1 Nicotiana obtusifolia
AAAAAATTCTACTAATTCCATGTTTAAATCCTTATAGTATCCATGTATTTAACTTACCATAGGTGGGAATAACTTATCTTGCCATAGATGATGAAAACCTCCACTTGAAGCTCTCCAAAAATCGCCCAAACCAAGAGAGAATGCAAGAAAAATAGCCAAATCCCGTTCTTAAAGCAACACCTCTGCCTAGACGACCTTTCGCTTCTACGATCAGCTTGGCCGCTTCTGCGGCGAAATCCACGCTTTTGCAAGTCATACCCAGCAGCCCCTGCCCGCTTTTGTGCTCCAGGCACCGCATCTGCCCCACTGAATACTGATAAACGGATGGATTAGTTTTGGAAAAGAATATTTAATCAAAAAAAGAAAAATTTTGATCCTCAAACGCCTTTCAACATAAATGTAGGAGTCGTCTGTTAGTTTTACTGAAATAAACAATTTCTTTTTTGGTAAGTAAACTATTTTATTTACCAATAAAAAATATGTACAAGTATGAAACAAAAACAACTGGCCTTGGACATGTCCCAAACTAGGACATCACTACTACTGTTATTTTCCTACATCCAACTAGTACACTTAGGGGTAGAAACTAAAAGAAACTAAATTTCTTCCTAGTTTTGGTTTCAGTGTCCTTTTACATGTTATCTCCTTAATAATCTACTTAATGATCCCCTGCACTGATCTCTGTTTCTCTTGAAACATTCTAATATTTCTTCTTGCCATACATGATAGATGCACCCAGCAAGCACCATTCTATAAAGTTTCGCTTCTGCATTCTTTCCTATCTTATTAATTTCTGCCCATAGTAGTTCCTCCTGCCAGTTCAACACTTGCCTGTATATACCTTGCCATTGCAGAAGTTTGCTCCATATCTCAGCAGACACGACACATTTGAAAAATAGGTGGTCTATAGTTTCTGTCTGATTGTTGCAAAGAGGGCACATTAGACTATCAGTAATTCTCCAGTTAGCAAGCCTGTCCCTTGTGTGTAGCCTTCTTTGAGCTGCCAGTGTCAAAATAAACAGCCACTTAGGAGCACCAAAGTTGTTGCAAATTACTTTCCTCCATGAGACTCGTTAGAACCTCCCTCTCATTGTCTGATACAATTTCCTGATTAAGAAGGTCTTCCAACCTACCACCTCTGTCATAGTCAGCCATGCATCTTCAATGTATAGTCTTGCTTTGACAATTTTCTGAACCATCCAAGATGTCTACTTTGGTGTAACCTCTAAAATTGGCCTTTTCTTCCCATAATATTCATGTACCCCTTGCACCCAAAGTTTTTTTTTTTTTTTTTTTTACACAAGTTCCATAATAGTTTACATATAGCTGCCTTATTTCATGTATAGATGTCAAGCACATTGAGACACCTGGAACTTTGGGGCAGCAAGCTTTATCCCATGCCAATAGTGTCATTTTTGATACCTCTACACCTCATGTCCACAGAAAAGTCATGCATGTAGCTTCTATCATCTTCAAATTTTTCTTTGGCAAAACAAAGATTTGCGACCAATAGGTTTGGACAGCAAAAAGCACATTTTTTATTAGTTCTAATCTTCCTACATGGGACAAGTATCTTTTGTCCAGGAGTTAATCCTTTCAAGCATTTTTTCTAATAGAGGCTGGCACTGGACAATAGATATTCTTTCGCTACTCAATGGCACTCCCAAGTACTTTATAGGGAGTTCTCCCTTAGCAAACTCCAACATATCTACTATTTCATGTTGTGTATTCTGACCAACACCCCCAAAGTAGATTGAGCTTTTGCTTATATTTGCAACTAAGCCAGAAGCTTTAGAGAATTCCGTGAAACAAGTATAAACCATTTGGATAGACACTTTATCCCCTCTACAAAATAAGAGCAAATCATTGGCAAATCTTAATTGGATGATATTCAAATTATAACATCTGGGATGGTAGTTAAAATCAGGTTTCTGTCGCGAGGTCTTTAACAGTCTTGTTAGATACTCCATGGCTAATACAAAGAGGTAAGAAGAGATAGGGTCCCCTTGCCTCAAACCCTTCTTCGCAACAAAAGGTTTTGTAGTTATTCCATTGATCATAATAGAGTAAGAAATTGAACATATGCAAGACAATATCTACTTCACGAATCTGTTCAGGAAGTTCAAACTATGCAAGACTTGTTCTAGGAATACCCACTCAATAGAGTCGTAATCTTTTTGCATATCTAGCTTAATCATGCACCTAGGTGACACCCCCTTTCTCCCATACCCCTTAACTAATTCATGACTGAGGATTATATTATCGGTTATGTCTCTTCCTGGCACAAAGGCAGATTGGCTATTATCCACTAGAGTGTCCATTACCCCTTACAGTCTACTAGTAAAATTTTTATAGATGACCTTATACAAGACAGTACAACATGATATGAGTCTAAAGTCCTTAATAAAAGATGGATTTTTTTACCTTAGGGATCAAGGTGACTGTGGTAACACTGATGGGTTTGTGCATTTCTGACGTCTCAAGAAATTATAATATGGCAGTAGTGATATCATCACCTACAACTGGTCAAACCTTCTTGAAGAAATGAGAATTAAAGCCATCACAGCATGGTGCCTTCAAATCATCAATTCCATTAAGTGCAGTATACACTTCCTCCTTCATAACAGGATCAAGCAGCTGCAATTGTTGAGCACGATTTTCACTTTACCCTCTTCCATGACTCCTGGATGAATAGTTGTAAGCTGGTAGCAGAAGATCCTAAGAACTCCTAATAAAAGCCTAGGATTTCTTCCTCCATGTCTTGTTCTGTATGCACCATAGTACCCCAAACTGTCACTAGAGTTCTAATCTTGTTCTGACTAATTCTATTCCTCACACAGGCATAAAAGAAAGAAGTGTTTGAATCCCCTAGCCTTAGCCAAAGATTTCTTGACTTTTGCTTGTAAATGCTCTCATCAATGTTCACCCATTTCTCCAATTATTTTCTCAATTCCCTCTCTGTCTCCACCTCTTCAGGATGAAGATTACAGTCCCTCATTTGCTCGTGTAGTTCCATTAGTTGGTGCCTTATATCCTTCACCCTTTGATCAACCCCAGAATACTATGAAATATTAAGCTTTTTTAGTTTACACTTGCCTGCATTAACTTCATCCACACCTTATTCATAGTAGATCCATCACCTTGAAGTTTCTAGGCTTTCTTTATTACTGACAAAAACTCAGAGTGTTCTGCTAAGTGATTGAAGAATCTAAAAGATTTTACAATTCTAGGACCATCCGCAAATACAAGACATAGTGGTGAGTGGTCAGAGAAATAAGGATCCATTACCACCACATCAAACACTGGCATTTTACTCAACCATTCGGAAATCACCATAGCTCTATCTATTTTGCTATACACGTGGTTGTTTGTCCAAGTAAAGCTTCGACCCACTGATCTCAGCTCAGTCATTCCTGCATCTATCAAGAAATTGTTTAAATCCCTGATCTCTGCCTCTTGGACTGGATTTTCACTTCTCCTATTCTCCACAGATGTGATGGCATTGAAATCATCCATACATATCCAAGGCAACTTTTGATATGTTCTTAGAAGTTGTAAATCAGCCCACAAACCTCTTCTATCCTTTATAGTATGAAGCTCAGAAATAGCAGTAAAACTGAACTCCAATTTAGTGGCATGAATAAGTACCTCACTATGTATGAATTGACTGGTCTTGTCCAACACATTAAATCTTACATCATTAGGATCCCATAGAACCCAAATTCTCCCTATCTTCCCAGCTTCATAGTTTGTGATATATTGCCATGTTGGCAACACTTTCTTTATTATACTACTGGCATACTTTTCCTGAACTCTATGTTCAGTAATGGCTATCATCCCTAATTTATTATCTCTAAGAAACATCTTTATTTCTTTATGTTTATACACCTTATTCAACCCCCTTACATTCCAGACTACCAGCTTCATAGTGATTTATCATGCGGTTGCGCACTTCCCATTTCTCCTCTAAAACTACATTGTCCCATGTCCTTCTCAATATCCACTAGTGTATTGATTTTATGACTCTCATTTTCATCCAGAGGGTTAAACCCATTCATTACGTTCACTGATTTGTTCCCGATGGATGTTACTTGTTGTCCTTTACCAGCAGATCTTCCTTTCACCTCCTACCAATCACCTACTATTAACACATCATTTGATATCTTCCCAAGTTTAGTAGAATTTTGCACCACTACTATCTTGTCTTTCTCCTCAATGTTAATCTGATTATCATTCCTCTAATCTTCTTTTGACTTCCATTCCTGCTTTTGCCTATTTTTCCTAGGTTGTGGATATTGTTGTTGTTGTTTACCAAGTTGTTATTGCTTTACAGGTTGCTGCTTTGTTGCCTAACAGTTATGTCCCAATTGTAAGCATTTGCCGCAGTATATTGGTACTCAATCATACTCTATACTCTGCTCAAACAACCTTCCATTTGGATCTTGCACCTTCACCCTCCTTAGGAGGGGTTTTGTAATATCCATCTCTACTAGGATTCGAGCATACGATATTCGGTCCACATTTTTAGTGCAATCGTCAGCATATATAGAATTTCCTAGTCCACTCCCAATACTGCTCAAAGAATCAATACCCCAACAATTAAGAGGGAGATTAGGGAGTCTCATCCACAGAGGAATAATTTTCAGAACTTCATCATTAAAAAAGCTAAAATTTGCTGCCCATGCTTTGGTTATTACAGGCTTGTTATTGATCATGTATGGCCCCAAGTAAAGCACCTCATTTCTTTCCTCCAAATTGTTGAACCTTATAACAAAGCTGCCATCGTTGTGATAATATACCTTAGGTTTCAAGAAAAAATTCTATTGCGCCGCAATAAATCTTTCAACTGCGTATGCTTGGTATATCTCCGACAACATATAGGATGATAGCCACCTTCCATTTTTTAGTCGCAATTTCCACTTCTGCTTGTTGCAATTCCACTATTTGTTCACCATTCAGTATTTTTGGAACTACATAAGTCAAGTCCATCCCCTCACCAGCAACTAATTTTGCCCAGGTCCTAGTACCTAGTTCCGGTTTCTTTAAAGCTTCAGTAGTTGTATTGTTAACCTCCTCTACCACAGTGACTTGGTGTGTCTTGGTTCGTGACTCCTTTCCCAGATCAAGCTTCTTCTGAGCTCCAATATCCACAACACTTTTGACCTCTACAACCCTAGCATTGAAATTGTTCATCCCAGATGCAGAATTGAGCTCCTTGTTGGTCGTCTTCCGCCCACTAAGGTTCACCGGGGTCGTATTAAGTAAAATAATCCCCGTATAAAAATTTAATCCGTCCAATATCATGTTTGGTTGGTCAATTCAATTTACTCCTACCTAATACATAGATTAGTTATACCTCACATGAGGGATTAACTAATACCATGGAAATGAAGGGATTACTAATCCATGGATTAGCTATACATGGATAAGACTTAAATTACTAAATCCAAACTTATATATTGCATAATTAATTTTTAATACAATGAACCAAACACTTGATAAAAAATAATCCCAACACTACAATCCCTGCATTACTAATCCCTGCACAACTAATCCCTGCATTACTTGTGTTCGTACCAAACGACCCCTTAATCACTTTATAGGGCCATGCCTAGAGATGCAGTTGATGTAGGTCGGTTTCGGCGCAAGGGCGGATGCAGAGTAAAATTTACGCCTTCGGCCGAATAGGCAGTAGCTTTGAAAACAACATATTTATGTTAAAAGATACTTATAAATATTAAATTAAAAAAATATGATATAATAATCATTTTTAAAATAATAGTTAAATAGTTATAAAAATATATATATATATATATATATATATATATATTATATACAAAAAATATATTTACATAGAATACAATCTTGTAAGGACTTATTTAAATTTTCTACAATTACTTTCACAAAATTATTTTTAGTACAAATTATTTTATTATGTACAACTTTTCATATTCTAAAATCTTTCTCTTGAGATTCTCTTTCACTTAAAAGATATTTCTTTCTGATTCTTTCTCAGCTAAAACGTATCTATCCTATTAATATTTTCCCAAATTTCTCCAACAAAAGATATTCCAGTATATCACTAACGTTTTCCCCATTTTCTTGGTCCCATATATTATGTGCAGTTAAAAATACATAGAAAATACATTACTTAGAAAATTATGGACAAGTTATAGTAAAGACTCCTCCAATTCCACCCCAAGTCCTCTTATCTCTGTTAAGCGCATGTTGTCTCCTCCAATTCATTTGTTCTTCTTAACTGTCAAGAAAAATTTCTTATCACCCAACCTTTCTTCTACTTCCAATTTTTTATTTTTTGGTATTTCAAATAGAGTAGCTTGAAGCTTTCTGAGAATATTACAACATTGCAGTGGTGTGCTTGTATGAATCAATTTTGTTGGCGAATCATGCCTTTAAGTAACAAACACTTTTAAGTAATGAAAATTTTATTTAATTTAAGCAACAAACACTCATGTTTTTCCCCTTCAAAATATGTAATGACACGTGAATAGATATTCATTCTTTATAAGTGTCATTAATATACTATATCTATATATATATATGTATATATATATATATATATAATAATAATAATAATTATTATTATTATTAGAAAAATAAAACATGAGTAAATAATTATACACGGAAAAAAGTACAATTATGTGTGAATGATCAATTGTATTATAAAATCCCAAAAGCCAAAGATTGATTTATCATCTTTCATTTCTTACGAATTTCACTATCATTTTCAGCATCAACCCCGCAAAGTAATAATTGTAAGATCATACATATATTTTAGAATTATCTCATTAACTTAGTTGTATAATATATCAAATGAACGTTTTCATGAAAGAATAACAATTCTCAAATGAAAGCCCGCTCCAAAAAATAAAAAGTAAGATGGTAATCTAGAAAGAGAAAGTCACATGAGAGACCTTATTTTTTCAAATTATCTCCAATGTGGTACTTAAGAATATAAAGAAATAAATATTCTTGATCATCACTCAGATGTTTAAACATTATTATCTAGTAGTAACTTTTATTATAGAAAATCTAATATCTAATATATATATATACATATAAAATATGGAATAGAATTTATATACTTCAGACTTGGCGACCTTAGGATAAAATAATTGGCATACCAAATGGAGTAGGTTGAAAGGGAAATATATAAATCAAAAGTAAAAGTTGGTATTTTGACTTGGGAAATACAGATAAATTTTTCTATAACAGTCAACCTCTATAGCAACACTTCACTATAATGGTTAAATTTTCTTCGAAATTAATTTTTCATGCTATATTATTAATATATATTTTATATAACAACACTTTACTATAGCATGCAAAAAATATCGGAACAAATCAATCTGTTATTATAGAGAGGGTTTGACAAATATAATAAGGGTTTCCTAGCTAGAGTACTTAATAGTAAATCTCATTAGAATTTAACTGAATTTTAACCCACTAAGTGACCATAAAAAATTTCGTTAGAATAGTCGATTTGGTGTAAATTGACATTTTAGAAAATATAGAAGAAATAGCTTATAACAAAAACTTAACCAATAAAAATAGTAGTGTATAAAGTGAAAAGTTCATCTATGGTTCTTCTATATGTCCATTCTAAATCAATTTCATTCGCATGTTATGATTATAAGGAATAGCCCATCCTTGAGTCATAAAAAATGACAACTTATGCAGAAATTTTATTGACATGTTATTTATCTCATATACGATACCAAGTTAAATTTAATATCGAAAAAAACGTTCGTATATCTTTACACTATTTGCATGTACAAATTAGAAACAGCATAAAATTTCATCCCGAGTCTAATCATAATAACTGTCATGGGCAGCTTTCCAGCCATGTCCCATGACCCCTTGGACGTGCCCCGTGGCGTCCTGGCAAGCCTCCCAGCGCCTAGCGCCACGGTCGTGGTCTTGGCAGCTCCAAGTGACAAGCGCGCAAGCGCCTCTGTCGCCCCACTGACAGCCAGCGCCAATGCCCAGCCACAGGCAGATGCCCATAGCGCCGCGTGCACAGACAACGCCGCGCGCGGACCCTGAGCCGAATGACAAAGTTGCTGCTGACGGACTTGTTTTTACTTTGTAGAAGACTAAGTCCATTTCCTTGTAAATATAGAATAGATTTACTTTATTTTATTTCAGTATGATTCTACAGCTTTCTTAGGTCAACTCTTGTAACTTTGGTTTTTTTATTTTAAGCATTATTAGGGAGGTATAAGCATTCAAACTTTCAAGCAAGCAATCATTTCTCTGTACTGGTGTCTCACCCCCTCGACACCGCGTAGCTTTTGTAATAGCCTTTCATTTATGCAAGCAAGCTCTTTTCTCAATTCTCTCTACAAGCTCTTAATTCTCTCGTTGCTCACGATATTAGTTTTCCCGCACGGCACTGACAATCTAGTCTAGCGTGCGGAGGGGACCTCAGTTGGCGGACGACAATCGTACTGACATCGATTTCTTAGCCTTACGTCGCCCTTCCAAAGAACCTCAGGAAGGCGCCGCGTAACAGTTGGTATCAGAGCCTAGGCTCAACATCGGACGAGGAAACGCATTGCCATTACACCATTTCTGACCATGGTGAATTACGGGGATTGGATCACTGTCCTCGAGCAGACGTTGACGCATTACGGCCCATCGTGGAAACTGTGCCTGACCTACAAACCAGCCTAGTGCAAAGGTTGGAGGACCTGGATCGCAGGATGCACCAGGCCGAAATTGACATTGAAAACATCAGCCGCGACTCGGAAGGAGACCGGAAAACGGCAGCCACAGAGGCAGCCGGAATTTTTGGGAAATTTGAGTGCCTCCAGTAGGAGCGTGCCGAAGATTTAGCCCACAGGGCACAGGAGGCAGACAGGATAACTGCCATGCAACAGACCATCGACAACTTGACAGGCCAGCTCAATGTTGTCAATGCTGCTTTACAGGGCCTGCTTCGAGGAAGCGGGAACCAAACCGAGGGTACTATGAAGCTCGCTCCCGCGGCCCAGAAATTGAAAATTCCTGAGCCCAAGCCATACAGTGGGGCTCGGAGTGCCAAAGAAGTGGAGAATTTCATCTTCGACATCGAGCAGTATTTCGATGTCGTGGGGGGCCTAGAAGAAGCAAAGAAGGTGGCAACTGCTGCCATGTATCTTCAAGGTGATGCTAAACTCTGGTGGCGGGTGAGATATGAAGCCATCAGGGCCAGTGAGGATACTCTTGATACATGGGCGGAACTGAAGGCTGCCATACGCTTACAGTTCTTCCCAGAAAATGTGGAGTATAATGCAAGAAGGAAACTCCGGGAGCTCCGCCAGACCAAGTCAGTGCGGGACTACGTGCGAGAATTCTCTGCACTTATGTTGAGCATACGAGACATGGGGGACAAAGACAAACTCTTCACCTTCCTTGAAGGGCTGAAACCCTATGCTCGCATGGAACTCCAGAGACAAAAGGTAGACACATTACCAAAGGCAATCCAAGCAGCGGATTGCCTTGGGGACTATCAAGTAGAAGCTCGAAAGGATAGGCCTCAACAGTCTGTCAAAGGAGGATATAAAGGGAGTCATTCAAGTAATAGTGGCCCAGGCAGAAGTGGAGGAGATCGGAGTACAAACAAATCTAGGGCTCCCTCCTCAGGCAGCACCAGTGTTGCCTCTACCAACAATGATCGGGGGAGAAAACCCCCTTCAGGGTGTCGCCACTGTGGCGGACCACATTGGAATAACGAGTGCCCTCATGCACAAATGAATGCTCACCAGGTGGTCGATGATGGAACGGATGATGAATCCGATGATGCAGATCAAACCGAGCCGGTAGGTGCCTTCAACACAATTGTGGGTTCTTTTTCTGACTCCTTGGCGGAGACCAGTGCTGGTATCCGTAAGAAGAAGGATTCTTGCCCTATCAACAAGAAAGGGAAAAAGAAGGCGGACGAGAAGACCTTTCCTAGGCAGGAGCGGACCTTAATGTTCGTCGAGGTGAAGTTAAATGGCAAACCTATTCGAGCAATGATAGACACGGGTGCAACCCACAACTATCTAGCCTCGACTCAAGTGGAACGCCTTGGCCTAGTCGTAGGAAAGGGCCGAGGTCGTGTCAAGGCTATCAACTCACCTCCTCAACCAGTTGGGGGAATATCCAGAGATGTGCTAGTTCAACTTGGCCCTTATGAAGGAAAAATCAACTTGCGAGTGGTGATCATAGACGACTTCGAGTTGATAGTGGGGTTGGAATTCCTGAGACAAACCAACACCATGCCGGTGCCATATGCAGACATGTTACTGATGATGGGGACAAACGGGGCCAAGCCCTGCTCCATTACGTGCATGCTCGTGAAGATGGCTATGGAGAACATCTCAGCCTTGCAATTGAAGAAGGGGGTCAAGAGACATGAACCTACATTCTTGGCTACCCTATGCATCGAAGATATAGAACACTCCTCGGGTCCTCTTCCTACACCCGTGAAGGAGTTGTTACTTGAATTTGAAGATGTCATGCCACAAGAAATGCCAAAGCGTCTTCCGCCGAGACGTACTGTGGACCATGAGATTGAGTTGGTGTCGGGTGCGAAGCCACCTGCCCGGGCGCCATACAGAATGTCACAACCCGAACTCACCGAGCTTCGGAAACAATTGACGGAAATGTTAGACACAGGGATCATCGTACCCTCCAAATCCCCATACGGGTCCCCTGT
>MCJB01003008.1:0-12001 GCA_002018475.1 Nicotiana obtusifolia
ATGTTAACCGTGATAACGATGACCTTTCGTAATACCATACTATATTATAAGCATACATTTATGCACAACGTGGCCAACTGGGTTGCAATACAGAATCATACAATATGGTACATACATTTACCGACAAGGCATATCAACCCCACATAGCCCAACACCTGTTTATACATATACTAACATTTGTCTATTGAGCCTCTATGGAAACATGCAAAATACAACCTACGTCAGAACAGGGCCCCGACATGCCCAATACATCAATACAAAAATGCATACCCAAGTATAGCAAGTCCGGAAGATGAACCTTGCTATGTCTGCTGAACTGGTAGTCTATTGTGGTGGGGGAGCTCCGTCTGTTAATCTATTAGGACCTGCAGCACGATATGCAGCGTCCACAAAGTAAAGGACGTCAGTACGAAATATGTACTGAGTATGTAAGACAGAAGGACAATGTGAAAACAATAATATAGGCATTAGGATAGAAACAGACAACTCATAGCGACTGAATCGCCTCTGACGGCGGCCAACCATAACATTATCATTATAGGACCTATTTCCATCATTACAGAGATTGAGATACATTTCCGTCTTTACAGGGTTTGCCATTTTCATGTACCTGCACATTACCGGATGCATTACATAATCATTACCTTTGACCACTTCCTGCGCCACTGTGGGCTTTGCATTTTCATATTCATTTAATGATACCGTAGCCAATTATATGAACGTACCATGTAAAATCACATAGTCATTACTTTAAACAATTACATTATATACACTCATGCAGGATCATAATCAATAAACATGCCTCTGTGGGATTTATCGTTAACTTCCCAACTGATCAGTGGTGACTGCCCATCCGAATCTTAGTTCGGCCTGGTGTTAATATAAATGCACAATAGGTGCCTGCCCGACCGACTTATAGAACGGCTCGGTGTATAACTGCCCGTCCGGCTTTAGCTCGGCCCGGTGTAATAAAACATATACATATATATATAGTTGCACACTAGGTGCCTGCCCGGCCGACCTATAGAACGGCTCGGTGTATAAACAACTATTGCATGCTAGACTCATTTAATCATTTCTTCATTGGGCGTGGTCATACAAATTCAATCATACATACACACACATATACACGCAACACATAGCAAGCTTACTCACGACTTGTGTCCTCACTTGTTATACTTATTACCCCTTCTTCCTCATGTACTTACGAATACCTTTTTCTTTATCGACATAATTATAGGACTCGAAGACTTCCATCAACATTATTACTACGAAGCAAAGATAATCTTTTCATGAAGGGGAGAACAACACACGCAATACTAGCTTCTAAGAGTAGAGTAATCTTTGGGGCTCATTTGTAGCATTGTACTCAATAGGAATCGTGCAAAAGAAAGAACGGTATAGTCTTACATACCTGGTGCTTATTGCGTCGGCTCTTGGCTACGCAATTCGTCACAATTCTTTAATCTACAATTAAAGAATAGCTTAACGGTTACTTACTACGCTTGATAGCCATTATCAACCAAAATTCCCAAAATTCATGTAGTGATTCTCTACACTCCTTCTTCCCCTAAACTTCATTAAGGGTATGTACAGCACATGCAACCTATTTACAACCCACAATGTTCATGATTCATTGTTGTGTAACTTAATTTATTTGACTCTGCAGCTCCTATTTCTATTTTAAGTTCCCATACGCACATAACCCACCTACCCTGAACCTTTGGGGGAAAACCACATGAAATGGAGTAGTAACTTACCTTGCATGCGAATTATTCAGCCTCCTTCCTTGATTCCTTCAATTTCTAGGTCTTTGTCCACAAATGGGGTTTGTAGAAGGAGCAAGGATTCAGCTATTGACTCTCTATGTTCTTCAATTCCTTCGTTTACTTCCGTCAACCTTCAACCGAGGATTTGGAAGAAGGGAATTTGATGGCTTTTGATGCTATGGCTTGAGAGAAGTCTTTGGGGCTTTTCACTCTTGCTTGGAATCAGAAAAATGAGGAAGGGACGGGTTTGGGGTCCCTTATATAGGTCTAGGGGTAAAAGCCACGAACCTGAAATTGTCCAAAATGCGATCGCATACCCATCGCAGACAGGGTATGCGGTCCGCATTTTGGTCGCAGATTCTGCCCTAGAAAATCGGTCGCACTATGCGACGCAGAAGGGCCAGAAATGCGGTTCGCATTTCCAAAATGCGATCGCATTCTGGTCGCATTTCGGACATCAGTTCAGCCCAGTGTTCTGCCTCACTCTGCGATGGGGGATGTTCATTCTGCGATCGCATTTACCAAATGCGATCGCATTTTGGATCGCATTTTTGACAATCCCCCAGCCCAGGGTTCTGTTCCACTCTGCGATGGAACCTGTCAATTCTGCGGTCACATTTGTCTTCTGTGGTCCGCATTTTGACCGCATTTTGCTACTTTTGCTTCCTTTGAAATTTTTAGACCATTTTTCGGGTTCTTGGTTCTTTTTACGTAACTACCCCCTAAGCCTATTTAAGTGAACGAATTGTACGGGATGTAACAGTATATCAGCTCGATCACTCAAAAACACCTCGACAGGGTAAAGAGTAAATGCCGATGGACCGATAAAGACGTGATAGCCCCTTCCTCGAACGAAGATATTACCACTCATGTGGAGGGCTATCTCAGCGTTTATACTTACCCAGTCACGTTAGGACCCTTGGACCCTATAATCGTTGAATTTTGTAGGAGATATAATGTTTCTTTGGGCTATGTCCACCCCTCCGTATGGCGTATAATTTATATCTTTCGCTTTTTTGTGAGTAAGGTCGAAGGAGGGCACCCTTTTACCATCGACCATCTACTCCGATTATACAGTCCCCGGATGTTCCGAGGGGGACTGATAAAACTCGCTCGCCGGGCCAGCAAGGCTCCGTTCTCGAGCATCGATGAAGATAGGGACTAGGGCTGGATGAGCCGATTTGTCCGAATCAAGACCTCCGATCTGATCTCTGCTGATGGCATGCCGTTCCCTGAAAAGTGGAACATGAAACGTAAGTGTTCCTTTACATATAATCGCCTATCGTTTTCCTTCTAATGCTTAACCGGTATATCCTGTGAGATGCAGCCGTTTCCCAGGCGTCGGCCGCGATTCAACACTTAGAGGAGTGGGTCCGGAAGGTCGTGGCCCAAAGGTCCTACCCGAAACGGGCCTGGCGGGAGATATCGAAAGGCCTTTGGGAGGCCAAGAATCATGGTGAGCTTCAGCAATGTTTGTTTATATTATTTGAGATAATCAGTGTCATCACTTAGCTTTTTGAAAACTCATTTTGCAGGTCTCTCGAAGGATGCCGAGTTGAGGTCGGCACTTACCGGTGGGGCAGTTCCTCGCCCCCTTTCCATATCAGTGAAAGAAGGAGGAAAGAAGAGAAAAGAGGCTCCCGGTCATGCTGAGCCCGAAAAGAAGAAAGGCAGGAAAAAGATGAGGGCTCGCAAGGTCACAGTCACCGACCCTTCCATTCAATTGAGTGACGATTCCGAAGGGGAAAAGAGCCCCGAAACTTTAAAAGACAAATCTCCTCGGGCAGTCCCCGAGCCGAGTGTGGAAGAGACTTGCGTTCCCCAAGAAGAGGATCTCGAAGCGGGAGCAGGGACCGGGAATAGGGCCGACACAGGAGCGGCAGCACAAGGGGTCTAAGATATTCCGGAGATGGTGCATTCACCTTCTTTTTCAGAGGCGACTCTGAATGAAGCCCAAGCTGCAAAAATGCACACACCGAGCAAGGGGCCGGTTGCAGCTGGGGCCTTTGAAGAGTTATTTGACGGGGTGCCGTCGGCTGATACCTTCAGGCTTGAAGTCCCAAGAAGGAGTTCCCCGGCCAAGACGAGTGGGGTGTCAGTCGGTTCCAAATTAACCGACAAATTTCCTTCTCAGAGCTCGAACCCCGATCGGAAGAGGGTGATAACCTTCACTATCCCCAAGGATGTCCGAGTATTAGGCGCACCGGTAGGCGTGGCCAGCTATCTCCACTGCTTGGTGACTGATGATGACCAAGCCGCAATGAATGCAGTGGACTGGACATGCTTGTCCAATGAAGCTCAACAGGCATCGAATAGGGTATGCTCCCTTGTTTGTTTTATCTTATGTCCGATGTCTTGATTTTAAGTTTATACTGATTGTTTTAATTCATACACCTTACAGTCTTTGGTGCTTCACCATGAAATGTTCCTTCGAATCAAAGCAGGAATGTCACAAGAACGGGCTCAACGTCAGCGGCTCGAAAGTGAGATATCGAGCTTCTGGGCCGAGCTGGATTTCATAAGGAGAGAGCGCAGCAAAGAGGTTGACCAACTGGAGCACATGGCCGATCGATTGGACCGACTCCAGTTTGAATTGCATGAGGCTAGAGCTGAAACGAGAGGGTGGAAAGCCACGGTCGAGACTCTAACTTCGAAAAAAGAGGTTCTCCAAACTCGCTTAAAAGAGCAGGCCTCGGAGGCACAGGAGAGGATTGGAGTTTTGATCAAGAACAACAAATCCCAACAGCTCCAAGTTGAGTCACTTACCCAAGATCGGATGGTTTTGGTCAACCAGCTCCAAGAAGCGAAATCGGAGATTGCTACCACCAAGGCTGACGCTGAAGACTTGATAGCTCAATACAGAGCCGATGCCGAGGTCGTCCAAGAGCGATCAAAGACGCTGGTCGAATACACTAAATTCCAGACTCGCCTCTCCGTTCTCGAGGAGCTTTAAGCCCGGGGTTTCGATCTGTCTGCCAAGATTGCTGAGGCGACAAAGATTGAGGCCGATAGGAGGAAGCAAACGTTTCCCGAAGAGGATGAAGATGGCTCGGACTGATGTTGTTTCGATATTTTGTAGCCCGGATATGTATAAGAATTTCATCATATATATAAACATCTTTTATTCCATTTTGACTTTGTTTCATGACTTCGATGTTTCGTCATTTCCTGCCTTAGCTAGGATTATAAGTTGTGCCCGACTGACTAAAATCCGTTCCTTGAGATAACCCTATCCGGTTAGCAAACTGAATTGGTTAATCATTAGTTCGGCCTTAGCCTTATTGTAAATTCAGAATGAGCTTTATTCGTTCCGCTTTTGACCATTAAGCTACGCCTTTTGGTCTATGAATGGATCGGGGTCATGCCTTAGCAAAATTTAGATCCCTTTCAATCTGATTCGGCCTTAGCCTTATTTTGGATAGTCGAAGTCTTGCCTTGGCGAACTTCGATCAGTTCTGAATTTTTAGTTTAATTCGGCCTTGGTCTCTCATAAACCGGGGGTTGCCTAGCTCGGTCTCACTTCCCTTTGTGTTTTGTTGACTCAACAAGGCCTTGGCCTGATCAATCAATTCTGGGGCTTGCCTTGTTAGGTCTTATCCCCCTTTGGATCCAATATGCATCCTTTGCCAATGTCAATTATTGATAATGCCAAGATAATTGAAAAAGCCCTTGGGCTTAAGACTATAATGTAGGTGCCAAATGACTTTGTTAATATGCATGTGCTTGTACATATTCGTTTGACGGAGGGGGGACCAGATCGATCTATTCGGGTAAGGCTCTCTTGACCATTTGACCCTTACATTAATTCCTAGCGATCTTTATGTAGCCCCCTCGAAATCGATGTAAGTAGATGAAACATCACTAGAATTGAATAAGAGACTTGTGAGTTCTGATGAATGATTGATCTATGTTAGCACGACATATGGTTGCCTCATTAATAACCTTGCCGTAAAACCCGATTTGGGACAAAACCGGTCGAAGGGAAAAAGAGTGCAACGCATGCTTTCAGTCCTAATGCCTTGTGCTTACTCGCTTGATATCGATACATCCTGCATGTGTCAGTAACAATAAACAAAATAAAAAGAAAATAAAAAGACGAAGTAAATTACCTTAACAATAGTACCGCTTCAAGTGGCTCACATTCCATTTATTCGGTAGCTGCTTACCGTCCATAGTCCCAAGCTTATAAGATCCCTTCCCGGTGACCTTCAACACAGCATAGGGACCTTCCCCGTTCGGTCCCAACTTTCCTTCGTTGGGGTCTCGGGCATTGGGCGTGACTCTTCTAAGTACCAAGTCCCCCGTACTAAAGTATCAGAGACGAGTTCTCCGATTATAGTACCTCTCGATTTTTTGCTTCTGAGCTGCCATTCGAACTAGAGCGGCTTCTCTTTTTTCATCTAAGAGTTCCAGACTAATATTCATAGCCTCCCGGTTGGACTCTTCGGTTGCGTGTCGAAACCTGATGCTTGGTTCGCCTACCTTGACCAGTATCAATGCTTCGGTGCCATATACTAAGGAAAACGGGGTGGCTCCAGTACTAGTTTTTTCGGTCGTTCGATACGCCCATAAGACTTCGGGCAGCATTTCCCTCCATTTTCCTTTAGCGTCGGCTAACCTTTTCTTCAGGTTTTGGATTATGGTTTTGTTGGTCGATTCCGCTTGATCGTTGCCGCTGGGGTGATATGGAGTTGACAGTATCCTCTTGATTTTGTTATCTTCTAAGAACTTGGTTATCTTACTGCCAATGAATTGTTTGCCATTATCGCATACGACTTCTGAAGGCATCCCGAATCGGCAGATGATATGGTCCCATATGAAGTCGATCACCTCTTTTTCCCTGACCTTCTCGTAAGCCTGTGCTTCTACCCACTTAGAAAAATAGTCAGTCATAAAAAGGATAAATTGAGCTTTACCTGGTGCTCGAGGGAGGGGACCTACAATTTCCATCCCCCACATCATAAATGGCCATGGCGATATGATTGAATGTAATGTCTCTGCAGGTTGGCGGATTATCGGTGCATGCCTTTGACATCCACTGCATTTGCGTACAAATTCCTTTGCATTCTTTTCCATGTTGTTCCAGTGATAGCCAGCCCGAATCACCTTTCGAACTAATGAGTCGGAGCCGGAATGGTTGCCACAAGATCCTTCGTGTATTTCTTTCAAGATGTACTCGGTGTCTCCCGGTCCGAGACATATAGCTAGAGGTCCTCTGAAGGACCTTCTGTATAGAGTTCCATCACCGGCCAAACAAAATCGGGCCGCCTTCGTGCGCAACGGCAATTTACCAGAGCTGAGATACTCTATGTACTTATTTCTCTAATCCCAAGTCAAGCTTGTTAAGTTAACCTCGGCATGACCTTCCTCTACCACCGACCTTAACAACTGCACAACTTTTTCAGAGTCAATTTCTTCGTCTTCGACTGATGAGCCTAAGTTGGCGAGGGCAGCGGCTTCGCTGTTTTGTTCTCGAGGTATGTGCTGTAGGGTCCATTCCTTAAACTTGTGTAATGTGACCTGAAGTTTATCCACATACCTTTGCATACGTCCTTGCCTGACTTCGAATGTTCTATTCACTTGGTTGTCAACAAGGAGGGAGTCGCACTTGACCTCGATTACTTCTGCTCCAAGGTTTTTGGCCAACTCTAGACCTGCGATCATAGCATCATATTCGGCCTCATTGTTAGTTAGTTTTATAGTCTTAATAGATTGTCTAATTATGTTCCTGGTCGGGGGTTTGAGTACGATGCCTAGCCCCGACCCCTTTGAATTTGAGGCACCTTCTGTGAACAGAGTCCACACTCCCGAAGGAGTCCCTGATTTAGCCATGAGTTCTTTCTCGACTTCGAGGATGAGCGACGGTGTGAAGTCGGCGACAAAATCGGCCAGTACCTGAGATTTTATCAAGGTTCGAGGTCGATATTCGATATCGTACCCACTAATCTCGATGGCCCACTTGGCCAATCGACCCGACAACTCGGGTTTATGCATAACATTTCTAAGGGAGTAAGTTGTCACCACGCATATTGGGTGACAATGAAAGTATGGTTTCAATTTCCTAGAGGCACTCAGTAAAGCGAGTGCTAGTTTTTCTAAGTGTGGGTACCTGGTTTCGGCTTATCCTAATGTCCTACTAACGTAATAAATGGGAAATTGCGTACCTTGTTCTTCTCGGACCAGGACCCTGCTCACTGCTATCTCCGATACAGCGAGGTAAAGGTATAACTGCTCGCCTATTTTCGGTGTATGTAGTAAAGGCGGGCTAGAAAGATACCTTTTTAGTTCCTCCAATGCATGTTGGCATTCCGGTCCCTATGAGAATTCGTTCTTCTTTTTTAGCAAATTGAAGAATCGATGACTCCTGTCCATGATCTCGATATAAATCGGCCCAATGCTGCAATCCGGCCTGTCAATTTCTATGCGGCCCTGACGCTGTCGACGACCGTTATATCCTCGATGGCCTTAATTTTGTCTGGGTTGATTTCTATTCCCCGGTTCGAGACCATAAACCCGAGGAACTTCCCAGAGCCCACTCCGAACGCGCATTTCTCCGGATTCAATTTCATGTTGTATTTCTTTAGAACGTCAAATGTTTCCTGCAAATGACTTAAATGATCCTCTGCTCGCAGGGACTTAACCAACATGTCATCGATATAAACTTCCATCGTTTTACCTAGTTATTTTTCAAACATTTTATTTACCAAGCGTTGATATATCGCCCCTGCATTTTTAAGCCCGAAAGGCATCACATTATAGCAATAAGTGCCATACTTAGTGATGAAGGATATTTTTTCTTAGTCATCCTTATCCATTTGTATCTGGTTATACCCAGAATAGGCGTCAAGAAAACTAAGAGTATCGTGGCCAACAGTAGCATCGATCATGTGATCGATGTTGGGCAAGGGGATGGAGTCTTTGGGGCATTCTTTATTTAGGTCTTTATAATCTATACACATCCTAAGTTTCTTTCCCTTCTTAGGGACTACAACTACATTAGCTAACCATTCTGGGTACTTAACCTCCCGAATGGACCCTATGTTTAAGAGTTTAGTTACCTCGTCCTTGATAAAGGCCTGCTTAGCTTCGGACTGAGGTCTCCTTTTTTGTTTGATCGGCTGGGATTTAGGATCAACACTCAGCTTGTGCGTTGCAATTTTCGGTGGTATGCCTGTCATGTCTAAATGGGACCAAGCAAAGGAATTTTCATTAGCTAAAAGGAAAGTAAGTAATTTGGCCCTGAGCTCGGAGTTTAGACCTGAGCCTAGGTATACCTTGCGATCGAGTGCGTCGCTGCGGATTGAGACTTGTTCGAGCTCTTCGACCGTCAACTTGGTTGCGTCGGACTCATCCGGAGCAATAAACGATCGGGGTACCCCATAACTATCTTCGTCGGGCTGATCTTGTTCGCCCTCATTTGTTGAAGGCGGCTTCTCTGATTGCTATTTAGCCTTTTGCGGAGGAACAGTAGGTTTCAGTGCCACTTCTTCCACTGCGAACATTTCCCTTGCAGCATGCTGTTCCCCATAGACGGTGACGACCCCCTCGGCCGATGGAAACTTCAACATTTGATGTAGGGTTGAAGGTACGGCTTTGATATCATGTATCCAAGGCCTCCCGAGCAAGGCGTTATATCTCATATCGCCCTCGATCACGCAAAATTTTGTTGCCCTGATAGTCCCAGCGATATTCACCATCAGCGTTATTTTGCCTTTGGTTGTTTCTGAAGTCATGTTGAAACCGTTGAGGACCCGGACCTCGGAGATAATCTGGTTCGACAGTCCCAGTTGCTCAACGACCCAAGATCGAACTATGTTGGCTGAGCTCCCGGGATCGATAAGTACGCGCTTTACTCGGGTATCATGTACTAGCATCGAAATCACCAGTGCATCATTATGAGGTTGTGTAAGTCCTTCGATATCCTCGTCGCTGAAATACAAAGTTCCTTCTGTTGCATAGTCTCGAGTACGTTTTTCTCAAGTAATAGATATTTTGGTGCGTTACAATACCGGTACTTGGGGCGCATCCGCTCCCCCGATTATCGTGTTAATTGTGTGCCGCGGCTCTTCTTGATTTGCTGGTCTGTTCCTATTTTCGTAGTGGTTTTTGGCTCGATCGCTTATAAATTCCCGAAGATGCCCGTTTTCGAGCAACCGGGCTACTTCTTCTCTCAGCTGCCAACAATCTTCCGTTCTGTGCCCATGAGTGCCATGGTATTTGCATATGAGGTTGGGGTCTCTCTTGGCAGGGTCTGTTTGTAAAGCCCTTGGCCATTTGTGTCTTTGATGCGGCCGATTGCTGATACAAGAGTTGCCGAATCAACATTAAAATTGTATTCGGACAACCGAGGTGCTTATTGGTGGTTACTGGTTCTCACGAAGTTGTTTTTTGGCAACGGTTTCCGGTTCCTTTGGTTGAAATCGTTCCTGCTTTCCTGTCTCGGGGATTTATGCCCCCTCGGAACAATCCTTCGATCTCCTGGGTATAGCCGGTGTCTATCTCGGTTTGACCTTGGTTCTCGATAGTTATCCCTTAGAGGTCGATCATAAATTCTAACAGGGTAAGAGGAGCCCGAGGGAACCCCGATCTGATCATCTTCTACCCTGATCTTTGACTGGTACCGGTTGTGAATGTCCGCCAGGTGATGGCCGGGTATTCAATCAAGCTCTGTTTGAGTTGCTGAGATGCTGCTGAACTTCAAGCATTGAGCCCTTGAGTGAAGGCTTGTACGGCCCAATCATCTGTAACCGGTGGCAGGTCCATTCGCTCCATCTGAAAGCGCGATACTGTCACGCCCCGCCCGGCGGGCCCGCGACACGGGCAACGGACCCTGCTTCCAGAGTGCCGGCGAACCCTTCACCTGCCTCCCTTATTAGTTATAAGGTGTGTCGTGCTCACGTGGATGGAAAGTGATAATATAACAACAGTAATAATAATAACAATAACCTTCCGTGATACCGTACTATATCATAGGCATACGTTTATACACAACGTGGCCAACTAGGCTACAATACAAAACCATACAACATGGTACATGCGTTTGCCGACAAGGCAATCCAACTGCGCATAGCCCAACACTTGTCTATACACATACTGACATTTGTCTATTGAGCCTCTATGGAAATATACAAAATACAACCTACGTCGGAGCAGGGCCCCGACATGCCCAAAATGTCTATACAAGTGCATACCAAAATGTAGCAAACCCGAAGGATGAGTCTTGCTAGTATCTGCATACTGAATAGCTTACTGTGGTGGATGAGCTCCCTCTGTCACTCTATCAGGACCTGCAGCACGACATGCAGCGTCCACATAGAATGGACGTCAGTACGGATAATGTACTGAGTATGTAAGACAGGAAACGTAATGTCAGAGCAATAGTGTTACAACCCGTAAACGTTCATTTAATTATGCTAAAGGGGTAGTTACGTAAAAAGAACCAAGAACCCGGAAAATGGTCTAAAAATTTCAAAGGAAGCAAAAGTAGCAAAATGCGGTCAAAATGCGGACCGCAGAATTGACAGGTTCCATCGCAGAGTGGAACAGAACCCTGGGCTGGGGGATTGTCAAAAATGCGATCCAAAATGTAAATGCGATCGCAAAATGAACATTTCCCATCGCAGAGTGAGGCAGAACACTGGGCGGAACTGATGTCCGAAATGCGACCAGAATGCGATCGCATTTTGGAAATGCGAACAACATTTCTGGCCCTCCTGCGTCGCATAGTGTGACAAATTTTCTAGGGCAAAATCTGCGACCAAAATGCGGACCGCATACCCTGTCTGCGATAGGTATGCGATCGAATTTTGGACATTTTCAGGTTCGTGGCTTTTACCCCTAGACCTATATAAGGGACCCCAAACCCGTCCCTTCCTCATTTTTCTGATTCCCAGCAAGAGTAAAAAGCCCCCAAAGACTTCTCTCAAGTCATAGCATCAAAGCCACCAAATTCCCTTCTTCCAAATCCGCGGTTGAAGGTTAACGGAAGTAAACAAAGGAATTGAAGAACATAGAGGGTCAATAGCTGAATCCCTGCTCCTTCTACAAACCCCATTTGTAGACAAAGCCCTAGAAATTGAAGGAATCAAGGAAGGAGGCAGAATAATCCGCATGCAAGGTAAGTTACTACTCCCCTTCATGTGGTTTTCCCCCAAACGTTCATGGTAGGTGGGTTATGTGTGTATGGGAACTTAAAACAGAAATAGGAGCTGCAGAGTAAAATAAATTAAGTT
>MCJB01003011.1:0-16476 GCA_002018475.1 Nicotiana obtusifolia
CTAAAATAAAGATACTAGTTTAATTGATGAACTGAGAATTTGATGATGTTGTTGATGTTCTTAGGCCTCCTCTTGCTCCAAAATCACGTTCTATGTCTCTTAGATAGGTTTAGGGATGTTTATATAGGAGTTGGGAAGGTTTTGGGTCGGTTTGGGGGTCTTCTAGGCGAAGTAGGAAACAATCCCGAAGTCAGTCCCCTGGGGGGCGCTGGGCGCTGGCCAAGGGACTGAAGGCAGTAAGCTTCTTCAACTCTCTGGTTCCAGCGCCACAGGCAGCGCTGGGCGCTGGCCTGTGGGCTGGTGTCCTCCTTCGTCCGTTTCTTCTTGTTTTAGCTCGTTTCTTCCCCGGTTTCGTCCCCGATTGCTTTTAACTCGTTCCTACACATAAAAACACATTATATTCACATGAATCAATGTGATTAACATCCAAATCCAAACAAACAAAAGCTAAATATGGGATAAATTATACATCAATTAGTACTTTTTCTACCAATTATCAACACCCCACACTTAAACTCTTGCTCGCCCTCGAGCAATGGGATTTTACCCAACCTTTCCCAACTACTAAATTTTAGCTTAGCATGAACATTCAACATTAAAACGATTAATACTTTTGAACATAATCAATACTAGTTAAACAAGTATGAACACATAAATTATCCATATCATTCCCATAAAGTTCAATTAAGCCCATAATTTCAATAACATTTAACACCCCAATTGTCATCACCCAACCTCAAAAGTCGACTTGCCACATTAAGCTACTTCAATTCATATACTTACCCAACAAAACAATTCATACATTACCAATTGCTCATGAACTCATGTGCCCTCACCAATATCTATGAAGAGTGAATATATATATATGAATGGAATCACACAAAATTTGCACAACAAACTCTCACTCTCACAAAGAACTCGTATGCATCCCATAGAGTACCATAAGCTTGCCCGTAGTGTAGACTTCCACTAATTGAGTTAGTCAAATCTAAGATCAAATAGGACTTTGTCGGGTTGTAATGTAGGCTAGGGGACGAGTAGGATAAATTTGGTAGTAGTGACTAGTCCTCCTAAGCACTTAATACACTATACTCAATATTCGAACACTTTATTTTTCTTCCAACTCTTAAACTTGTCTCATATACATAGCCATTTTCTTTTCTTTCACTTAGCATACTACAATAGGAGGTGCATATTTTCATCTTTTTTCCAATATCACTTTTTTTTCTTTTTCTTTTTCATCATCACATTTTTTTTCCTTCTTATTTTTCCTCCTCCATACACATTATTCATCCGCTAGTGATTTTTTCAATTTAACTTCAAATAACCAATGAGTCCTTTCATAGTTTCATTCATCCACAAGACAATCCTTCTAACAGTCCTTACTTCTTCTAGCAACTAAGTGCTTTCGGAGGTAAAGGTTCAAATAAAGCTCAATTCAAGAACAAAATAAAGGGAATGGCTTGTAATGTAGGTACACAAAGAAAGAGGCTCATAGGCTCAAAAGGGCTAACAATGGACAAATTTATACTCGATGCGACAAGCGCATCCAAAATCAAACAAAGAAGTGCCTATATCATTTCTTAGGTTATCCCAACTTACAATTTCGCTTTAGTTAACACACGGGGCAAGTTCTAGACTATATAAGATAACATTGAGGATCAAAATCTTACTCGCACAATGCACATGATTCATTTACAACGGTTTTGTTCACATGTCGACTTGAGCAAGCATATTTACTTGAAATAATTAAGCAATAATACACTCGATGTTCAAGCAAGTCAATTATTGAGAAGGGGTGTCACAATTTGGGTTGTTTTCTTTTCACTTATTTCAACACTTAACTTATGGGAATTTGGATCATGTGTCATAACTTATTGCACTAACATCAACCATGTCAAGAAGTAGTTCGTTCTTACTCAGTTCTTCCTAAGACTAATCCTAAAAAAAAAAAAAAAAAAAAAAAAAAATTAACGTTGCCCGTTTCGGATTACATCCTTGGAAAAGAACCGGTGCCCTAAGAAAAACCAAGGAATTACCTATTTTCTAACAATAAAAGAAAATCTTTTTGTTCTTTTCAATCCACTTTTTATCCCTCAAGAAACAAACAGTCCGTCGTCGGGAAAAACTAGACTATATATCTATTACATATATATTTTTTTCGGTTTTTTCTATATACATATATATATATATATATAAATTCTTTTTGTCTTTTTTTTTCTTTCTTTATACTACTACTAGCTACTAAAAACAGAAGCTAACTACTGGAAAAAAAAAACCGATGAATTCACAAAAACTATTAATCTTCCTAACTCCACAATAAACCACTTAACCACAATTACAACTAATAATATATACAACCAAAGAAAACGAAAAATCATAAACATCACCTCAAAAGTCACTGAACAGACAGTGTCACTAAGAATTCATGGCATGACACGACAAATATTTTCCCCCACCCCACACTTAAAGCATGCATAGTCCCCGATGCATAAAAAAATGAAGAGCAAAGTAGGGTGTAAAGGAAAACTCCCCTCAGTCTGTGCCGGTCTCGTCGGAATCCATGCCAAAGGGTACCAATGCCAACGGTCTGGTGGCGTCATCCTCGTCATCTCCCTCATTATCCGAGCCCTGTATGGTGTTGGCATCTTCCTCGGAGTGAACTGGGCTACCAGGAGCAACGCCCAGCAATTTTTTTGCTGTGCCAGTAAGATCATCACGCATACGGAGACGCTCGTCATCAGAAATGCCTACTCGGGTCATGACCAGATTCATAGCATTAAACATGAATCTGGTAATACTCTCGTCTCGCTCAAACCGAGCCGCTGGGGTGAGCTTGGATGCAGGCTCCATAACGGACGTAATATCCAGAAGCCCTGGTGGAACCTCTACGACCTCATCATGCCCCGGATACTCGGGGACTCCTAGAAACCTCATGTATTGGGTTAAGAGGTTGCCAAAATATAGCCTCCGTATCTGGCGCCCAAATCGTGTACGAGCCATCTCCGTGAGCATAATGTCAGCAACATTGATTGGTCGGCCCGTCATGAGGGAAACGATTAAGCAAACTCTGGCCCTTGTACAGTCACTGCTGTGGTCAGCAGGCATCAGCCTAGCCTGCACGAAGTTCTGCCAAACCTTGGCAGCTTTGTTAAAGTCAGCACGGACCATGGAGAGGTGAATGTTGCCTTGCTTCCTGTTCCAATTAGCGTTGGAATCAACGCCACATAGCATATGCCGAATGAGCTGATAAGGAGGGCTGCAGATCAATTGTTGCAATCGCTGAGGGTCAGCATTAGCAACTCCCAAGTACCGCCATAAATCTTCCCTTTCTAAGGGCACCTTCGTTCCTCTGATATAAGATCTGGATCGATGGAGGTCCCAGTTAGCATATAATTCCTGAACTGCACTGAGGTTCGCCGGTCCTGGGCATTCAAGAAACCTCTCTATTCGTGATGGGCGGAGGCGAGCAAGGATATCTGGAAATCTCCTGTCCAATAGAGTAGTGTTTATGCCCATCTCCGAGACATAGCGTCTCGTGGGCACAAAATTCCGGTACTAGGTAGCTGCATTATCATCTACCAAGTCAAGTCGGGGTCGGGGCCTGGTCGGGATATGCTGGGAACCCTCATCAACCTGTTTGCCTTTTTCTTGGCGAGAAGATCCTTCGCCCTGTCTTCTTTTCTTCAGAGCTTGGGCAGTAGTTGATGTCTTGCCAAGTGCTTTTCCTTTGTTTCCGTCACGTGTCATGGCTACCTGCAATATGACAAATAGAAAAATGAGACAAGGTATGACAATGTCATGAAAGGACCCCACACTCAAATTTTTACGTATAAAACAAGTGGGTGCAAGATAGGTAACGGGTACTCAAGACTTCCCAGTGTGTGAATGTGCATGAACATGAGAATGTACGTGAGTGTCAAGGAGAAAAGACGAATAAAGTTCTGAACTTTAGAGGTGAAAGTGACTAATCGACATACAAAGGCTTAGGAATACTAATTACAGAACATCTTATATGAATACATATAATGTATAATGTAGTGGAAATCATAAACCCGACCCTGCAGTACGGATAAATCACCCCTAACGACCCCACACTTACTTCGAAATGCATGTACAAGTAAGTCCGAATACTCAGACTTCATCGGACTTAAGAAAATGTCATGCAAGCATTTAAGCGAACACGTGATGTGCACAAAAATTTTACTTCAGCTTTAACAATGGTGAAGTGGAGTCACCTTCCCGGATTTTGACGAAGTAGAGGGACTATTAGTTTACTACTCCGATGCAGTCAATACCAACCAACAATTTCAGTTTAAACGTCACTATACATGAATTTGCAAGGAAAACATGAAGAATAAGAAGAAGAGTCGCAGGGGTGTGGGGGAAAGAGGGATTTTGTAAGTTGTATTCAAGACACAAAACAAATAACAAGTAAAATAGAAGAAGAAGAAAGATGAAAGAAATCAACTTGAGCTCTTGAAGATTGACGGGAAGTGCAAAGAAACTTGTGTATGTAGAAGAGGAAGAAGAAGCACAGTGAAGAAGAAATTGGATAGTGTTTGGTGTGTAAATGTGGGGGAAATCGGGTGGGTTTGTAAGTATAAAAGGGTAATTTAGTTAGGGGGAATGGGTAGTGGGTCGTGTTAATGGGTCGGGTCAAAATTTAAAAGAGAGGAAATAACTTACCTGGAGAGCCCCCCCAGCCTGGCGCTAGGCGCCCATCAAGGGACTGGGAGTTGGAGTTCACTGCCTGGGGCGCCACAGGCAGTGCTGGGCGCTGGCCTGGGCCCCGCAGGCAGAATGTTTTCGCCTATTTTTTTTTTTTTTTTTTGCCTTAGTACAATATAACCTATACTAGTTTGATACATCAAGTAAATTCTTCTAACTAAGATAACAAAAATTTAAAACAAGAAGTTAGCTAAAAACAACATTAACATTGGGTTGCCTCCCAACAAGTGCCTGATTTACGGTCACGGCACGACTCACTTGTTCTGACTCATTCTTCTGTAAATGTGATTTTAGATTTATCCCGATTGACCACTCCTCCCCAATAATGCTTCATACGTTGTTCGTTCACCAAGAGCTTTCTTTCAATGTTAAAAGCTCTTAAATCAATTGCTCCGTAGGGCGTAACTCGCACTACTTCAAACGGCCCTGACCATCTCGATTTAAGCTTTCCGGGAAAAAGCCTCAATCTTGAATTGAATAACAATACTTGCTGGCCTGGTTCGAAATAGCATGGTTGAATATGCTTATCGTGCCATCTCTTTGTCTTTTCTTTGTATAACTTGGCATTCTCGTATGCGTGTAGCCGGAACTCCTCTAATTCATTTAGTTGCAGTAGTCGCTTTTCACCCGCAGCTTCAAGGTCCATGTTTAGTTTCTTTATGGCCCAATATGCTTTATGTTCTAACTCTACCGAGAGGTGGCAAGCTTTTCCATAAACTAATTTGTACGGCGATGTCCCTATTGGAGTTTTGAATGCTGTCCGGTATGCCCATAAATCGTCATCTAACTTTGACACCCATTCCTTTCTATTTACGCTCACTGTTTTCTCCAAAATTTGCTTTATTTCTCTGTTTGACACTTCGGCTTGACCGCTTGTTTGGGGATGCTAAGCTGTAGCAACTTTGTGACGTACCCCATATTTTGCCAAGAGGTTATTAAGCAGCCGGTTGCAAAAGTGTGTGCCTTCATCACTGATCAATGTTCTTGGAGTCCCGAATCTGGAAAATATATTTTTCTTGACAAAAGCGGCGACTACCATGGCATCATTTGTAGGCAAAGAAATTGCCTCTACCCATTTGGAGACATAGTCAACGGCAAGCAAGATGTACTTGTTCCCTCGGGAAGGTGGAAACGGGCCCATGAAATCTATCCCCCATACATCAAAGAGTTCAACTTCAAGAATGTTATTGAGGGGCATCTCGTGCTTCTTTGTGATCATACCCGTTCTTTGACATTGATCACATCTTTTGACAAAGGCATGTGCATCTTTGAACAAAGTAGGCCAAAATAGCCCGGATTGTAGAACCTTTGCTGCTGTACGGTCGCCCCCGTGATGGCCTCCATATGGTGAGGCGTGACAATCATGCAAAACGGAATTAACCTCTTCATCCGGAATACACCTCCTCATCAACTGATCGGCATATTGTTTGAACAAATACGGTTCATCCCAATAATAGAACTTAACATTGTGTAGGAACCGTTTTCGGGCTTCGCTTTTGAAATCTAGGGGTGGCACTCCACTTACTAAGTAATTGACAAAATCTGCATACCACGGAGGAGAATCATGACTGATTGCAAAAAGTTGTTCATCTGGGAAGTATTCCTTTATCTGTCCATCTTCTTTCAAGTGTGCATGATTTTCTAACCGAGAGAGATGGTCCGCCACTTGATTTTCAGTTCCCTTCCGGTCTCTGATTTCTACATCAAATTCCTGCAACAATAGTACCCAGCGCATTAATCGAGCTTTAGATTCTTTCTTAGTAAATAAATACCTGATTGCTGCATGGTCAGTGTGGACTATGACTTTTGTTCCCACTAAGTAAGATCTGAACTTCTCGAATGCCCAAACTACTGCTAGCAACTCCTTTTCTGTGGTAGTGTAATTTTGTTGTGCCGGATATAGAGTTTTGCTTGCGTAGTAAATAGAGTGGAACACCTTGTCTTTATGCTGCCCCAGCACTGCTCCAATGGCCGAATCACTAGCGTCGCACATGAGCTCAAAAGGTATTGACCAATCCGGTGCTACAATAATGGGTGCAGATATCAGCTTCTCCTTGAGTGTTTCAAATGCCTTGAGGCAGGAATCATCGAATTTGAATGGTACATGTTTTTCGAGCAACCTGCACAAGGGAGTAGAAATTTTAGAAAAATCCTTAATGAAGCGCCTATAAAAACCTGCATGTCCTAAGAAGCTCCGGACACCCTTGACAGAAATTGGAGGCGGTAATTTTTCAACGGCCTCGACTTTTGCTTTGTCCACTTCAATGCCTGTTCTGGAAATTTTGTGGCCCAAGACAATTCCCTCTTGCACCATGAAGTGGCACTTTTCCCAATTGAGCACCAAGTTAGTTTCCTCGCACCGGGCTAGCACTTTACTCAAATTCCGTAAGCAATCATCATATGAGGACCCGAAAACAGAGAAATCATCCATGAACACCTCTACAAATTTTTCCACCATATCGGTGAAAATGGACATCATGCATCTTTGGAATGTCGCAGGTGCATTGAATAGGCCAAATGGCATTCGCTTGAAGGCGAAAGTGCCATAAGGACAAGTGAAAGTGTCTTCTCTTGATCTTCGGGGCTTATGATAATTTGATTGTATCCTGAGTAGCCATCCAAAAAGCAATAATATTCGTGCCCTGCTATTCTGTCGAGTATCTGATCAATGAATGGAAGTGGGAAGTGATCTTTTCTGGTTGCCTTGTTGAGTCTCCAATAATCAATACATACCCTCCATCCTGTAATGGTTCGAGTGGGGATCAATTCGTTCTTGTCATTCTCTACAACAGTCATTCCCCCTTTCTTGGGCACACATTGTACTGGGCTGACCCAATTACTGTCAGAAATCGGGAAGATAATACCCGCATCAAGCAATTTTATGACCTCCTTCTTCACTACTTCTTTCATTATCGGATTCAACCTGCGCTGCTGCTCTACACTGGGGCGATGTCCTTATTCTAAAAATATTTTGTGCATGCAGAATGATGGACTGATTCCTTTTATATCTGCGATGGTCCACCCAATGGCTTTCTTGTATTCTCGAAGGACCCGTAGTAATTTATCTTCTTGTGTGCTAGTCAGGCTGGATGAGATGATAACGGGTAATGTCTCAGATTGACCCAAATAGGCATAGCGCAAATGCGCTGGGAGAGGCTTGAGCTCAAGCTTGGGTGCTTCTTCAATAGATGGCCTGGGAGGGGTCAGAGTAACAGGCCTCTCCAATTCTTCAAATTTTCTGAACCCTTGAATGTAGTTGCAAGATAGATCCATTAACTGCTCAATATCTCGTATTATGTCATCTTCAACATCTTCCACTTCCCCAATCAATAGGCATTCAACTGGGTCAGCTGGGCTCAAGTATGGTACTAAAGATGTGGGAACCGTTTCCACCACAGAAATCATAGACAACTCCTCGTAATGTGTCGGCAACCACAGTGCTTTATACACATTAAACACTTCTTCTTGGTCCCCTACCCGCATAGTCATCTTTCCTTCGCAAACATCTATGATAGCTCGGCCGGTAGCTAAGAAGGGACGCCCCAAAATAAATGGGACGTCTTGATTTGGTTCATAGTCCAAAATGATGAAATCCGCCGGAAATATAAACGAGCCCACTTGGACTAGAACGTCCTCAATAACACCCTCCGGGTGAGCCAAAGAGCGGTCTGCCAGCTGCAATATGACTGTGGTCGGGCCTGGATCGCCTAATCCCAACTGTCGGAACACTGATAATGGCATCAAGTTTATGCTTGCTCCGAGGTCGCATAGTGCCCTTCCCATAGCATGTTTTCCAATAGATATCTGGATGGTGAAGCTGCCCGGATCCTTTAACTTTTGTGGTAATTTTCCTTGAATTCTTGAACTGCACTCTTCAGAGTGCCACTGTCTCAAACTCATTCAATCTTCTTTTATTTGCCACAATGTCCTTGATATATTTTGCATATTTAGGTACTTCTTGAAGAATATCCACTAATGGAATGTTTATTTGCACCTGTTTTAAGATCTCAAGGAATTTCTTGTAAGCCTCATTATTTCTCAACTTTTGCAATCTCTAGGGAAAGGGAGGTGGTAGCCTTGCAGCCAATTGTGGGGGTTGCTTGGCCACTACCTTGTCGACTGAATTTTCATCTCCCTTGGCTGCTTCTGAAGTTATCTCCATGGTAGTTGTTTTTTCATTAAAAGTTACTTGCTTTTTCTTTTTCTTTTCGACCTCTTCTAACTGCCTCCCATTCCTTAACGAAACTGCATTTAGTGCTTCCCGTGGGTTAGCTTCAGTGTCGCTGGGTAGTGCCCCAGCAGGTCGAGTATTCTGTGCTCCGGCTAATTGCCCCAACTGGCGTTGCAAATTTCTCACTGTAGTAGTGAGGGTTTGATACTCCGTTCTAAACTGCTTGTTATCCTGCACTAGCTGCTTCAGTAACTCATTTGTGTTGTCCTCAGATTGAGGAGGTTGCCTCTGTGCTTGGTTATAATTTCCCTGTGGTCTGCTCATATTCTGCTGTGTCTGATTACCTCCCCATGAAAATTAGGATGATTCCTCCAATTTGGGTTGTAGGAATTTCCATACTGTGCATGTTGATTCACGGGACCCCGGCTTTGTTGCCCCACATAATATATAGACTCTGGATTGGTGGAACACATATCAATTGTGTGGTTATCACCACACATCTCGTAGCATATTGACATTTGCTGAACCTGCTGCCTGGATTGAACCTGCTGCATATTCATTTGGTTCATCTGATTTGCTAATTTGGCCATTTCTACTCTCATGGCTGCTAAGTCATCCAATTCTATCAAACCTGCTCCTTTCTGCTTTATGGCTCTGCGTAAGTCACCATCACCTTGCCAATTATGGTCATTGGCTGTAAAGTTGTTCAATAAAAGTTGGATTTCACTGTAAGGTTTAGCCATGCAACTTCCACCGCATGCTGAATCAAGGTTCATCTTGGAGGCTTCATCTAAACCGTCAACAAATGTATGCCCGAGTACCTCATCTGTTTGGCAATGGTGTGGACAGTCTCTAAGTAACTTTTTGTACCTCTCCCATGCCTGTCGAAGGGTTTCCCCCTCTCTCTGTTCAAAGCCCAAAATTTGACTTCTCAGTGATTTGGTTTTCTTGGTAGGAAAGAATTTTATCAGAAACTTTCTTGCCAAGTCATCCCATATGTATATACTGTTTGCCGGCTCCTTTTGTAGCCACTCTTTTGCTTCCCCCAACAGAGAAAAGGGAAACAACGTCAATCTTACGTAATCCTTTGACACATTCGGGTAGTTGTACGTGTCTGTTATCTCCAAGAAATTCTGAATGTGTCTCTGTGGGTCTTCGTGAGACAGCCCCACATATTGTCCCGTAGACTGGATGAGTTGCACCATATACTGCTTCAGCTCAAAATGTCCGGTGATTTCAGGCTTGACAATTGCCTAAGTCATATTTGCCAGATTAGGCCTTGCAGCTTCTATCACCGCCCTTTCTGCGTTTGCTACCATCTCGATAGGCTGCGGTTGCACAACTATGTCCAGCTCTGGGTTAGTTCTGGTCCTGGCGTCTACTTCCCTCCTTAATCTGTGTAAGGTACGTTCAATCTCTGGATCAAAGGGAAGCAGGTTGTTTGCACTTCTACTTCTCCGCATTCAACAGAAAAGCCTGCGTCAAAGCAAACAACGTCAGCCTATTAATATAACTTGAATAAATAACAAATAAAAGCTGAAATTGTGAAGTAGTAGAATTTTAAGTCCCCGGCAACGACGCCAAAAACTTGTTGCTCCCTTACGCACACGCAAGTATACGTGATCGACAAGTAATATAGGACAATGAGTCCGGATTATCGTACCCAAGGGACTTAAGTTAACTACTTTATAACAACTAATATCGTTACTTAATCAAGCAAAGACCAAGTTTAGTATATATTTTATTCTAAATTGTAATTCTAATTTAAATCTAGGAATTGCAAAGAACAATTATGTATTTTGTAAGCAATAAAACAAAGATTCCAGGGTTGTGATTTTATTTCCAATCCTATTGCGTTCTAATTGACTTATCGTTTATGTAGTTAATGTAAGATTGCTAATTGATCGATAATGATACTCATAGCCTTCTTCCGAAGTACTATTCGCCTATTCCTAACAAGATTAATGCCTATATTCCTATGGAATTAATCTAGCAAGAATGCATGAAGAACACGATTATCCAATTAAGCATGGTGATTAAGTATATTCCTATCCTAACCACGAATCCGCTCTTTTTAACAAAGTTAAGAACATGCTTTCTTCAATCCTTATTCTAATCCAGACTTAGTTTTCTCAAACAGAGCATAGATAATTAATAGAACTTAATTGGTGGCCAAAACAATTAAGCAATTTAGCATAGAATTGAAGAAACAATCTTATCCACATTAACTATTAAAACGAAATCATCAAGTTAGAAACGCAATATTCATGGCTAATCACAACCCCAGAACAAGGGGTGATTAGCCACTCATGTTCAACAAAACCAAATAACTAAGTATGAAAAACTAAAATAAAGATACTAGATTGAATTGATGAACTGAGAAATTGTTGTGTTGTTGATGTTCCTAGTCCTCCTTTTGCTCCAAAATCACGTTCTTCTCCTCTTAGATAGGTTTAGGGGTGTTTATATAGGAGTTAGGAAGGGTTGGGGTCGACTTGGGGGTCTTCTAGGCGAAGTAGGAGACAATTCCCGAAATCAGTCCCCTGGCCAGCGCCCAGCGCCCCCCAGGGGACTGAAGGCAGAAGCTTTTTTCAGTTCTCTGGTTCCAGCGCCACAGGCAGCTGTGGGCGCTGGCCTGTGGGCTGCCTTCCTCCTTTGTCCGTTTCTTCTTGTTTTAGCTCGGTTCTTCCCCAGTTTCGTCCCCGATTTCTTTTAACTCATTCCTACACATAAAAATATATTATATTAACATGAATCAATGTGATTAACATCCAAATCCACACAAACAAGAGCTAAATATGGGATAATTTACACATTATTTAATGCCTTTTCTACCAATTATCATAAACCAAGTCAATGGAACATTCGAGGTCAGAGAGGAACGAACGCGAAGGTACTTGGATAAATTGGAAGTGACATTACATTGATTCAAAGAATGGACTTTACAACATGTACCTCGAGATCAAAACAGCGAGGCCGACGCCCTTGCTAACTTGGGATCCTCGGTCGAATACGACGAATTTAACTCATGAAAAGTCGTACAACTTATGAGGCCGGTAGTGGAAGAAGGCCACGCCGAGATCAACTCAACGAGCCTAAACTTGCGATTGGAGGAACAAGTACGTAGAATATCTCAGATCCACGTACAATGGCGGCCCGATTTAGCCTGTCCAAAGACGGATGCTTGTTCAGAAGAACATTTGATGGCACACACGCTATGTTTGGGAGCGAGCGATATTGAGTAAGTTTTGAAGGAAATCCAAGAGGGTACATGCGGAAATCATTCAGGCATCGAGTCATTGGTTAGAAAAATAATCAAAGCCGGTTATTATTCGATCAACATGGAAAAAGACACAAAGGAGTTCGTTCGAAAATGTGATGAAGGCCAAAGATATGCCCTCGATGATCCATCGACCGGAGGAGATGCTCCACTCAGATTTATCAACATGGCCATTCATGAAATGGGGAATGGACATCGTTGGCCCTCTTCCGTGCGCACCAGGTAAAGCTCAATTATTACTATTTATGACTAATTATTTTTCTAAATGGGTTAAAGCTCAGGCATATGAGAAGGTCAGGGAAAAAAAAGGTCATCGATTTCATTTGGGAGCACATCATATGCCTATTTGGAATGTCAGCCGAGATCGTATGCGATAACGGGAAGCAACTCATCGGTAGCAAAGCAACCAAATTCCTCGAAGATCACAAGATCAAAAAGGATCCTTTCGACACCCTACCACCCTAGGAATGGACAAGCTTAATCTACCAACCAAACCATACTCGAAAACCTCAAAAAGAGGTTAACCGATGCCAAAGGGAGATGGAAGGAAATGTTACCCGAAGTCCTATGGGCATACCGTACGACCGCGATGTCTAGCACTGGGGCCACCCTGTTCTCTCTGGTTTATGGCGCCGAAGCTTTGATGTCAGTCGAGGTCGGGGAGCCAAGTATCAGATTCCTATATGCAACAGAGGAATCGAACAACGAAGCCATGAATACGAACCTAGAGCTATTGGATGAAAGGCACGAATCCGCCCTTGTTCGGTTGGCTGCCCAAAAGCAACGGATCAAGAGGCATTACAATAGAAGGGCCAACCTTCGACACTTTAACGTCGGGGACTTAGTACTAAGAACACGCCAAGCACACGAAGTCCCGAAGAGGAAAAGCAAAAGCTAGGACCGAATTGGGAAGGACCTTATCATATCATCAAAATCACCAGAAAGGTATCCTACGAGCTTGGAACAATGAACAGTAAACAACTACTGCTAAGGTCCCGTAATTTATTTTTTATTTACATTATAAACTAACGGTTGAAGGTAGCAAACAAGGGACCATATGAGATGTTAGTTCTAAAAGCACGACACTCTTTTTCCCTTGGACCGGTCTTGTCCCAAATGGGTTTTACGGCAAGGTTTTTAACGAGGCAACAAGTAAATCGTGCTAACTTAGATTCAAAGGCCGGTAATGAATCGATGACAACAGTATTCGAGGCCTTTCTTCGATCAACCCCGAATACTGGGGACCAGTTTAGCATGGAAAGAGACTTCAGGATTGAAGGGTTGAGGATCACTAAGATTCAATGTAAGGGCCAAACGGTCAAATGAACCATGCTCCCATAGACTGCTCGAACCGTGACACAAAACGTGTACACATACATTACTATTATGCACAAGAATAAAGAGAAGTCTCTTCTTTGCAGACGTCGTGTGTTTTAAAACTTTTCCTTTAAATTTCTTAAAGAATTCCCTGCTTACGATCCCCTAAAGGTAACGAGCCTAAGGGGCGCCTTAACCTGAGTTTGAATAATCACTCTCTCACTCGGGGACTGCTGTCCGAAAAAACAAACTCAGACGGTCCAAGTTATTAGATCACGAGGCCATGAAGCTTATTTGGCAATGCTCGAATTAAAATTCTAAAGCCATTCCGGGTTAACAAAATCCGAGGGCACGAAGATTATTTTCCAACACCCGAATTAAAAGGCTAAGGCCATTCCGGGCTAACGAAATCTGAGGGCACGAAGCTTATTTGGCAGCGCCCGAATTAAAAGGCTAAGGCCATTTCGGGTTAACGAAACCCAAAGGTACAAAGGCACGAAGCTTATTTGGCATTGCCCGAACTATAAAGGCTACGGCCGTATAAAAACAACTCGGAGACGTCTGAAGGCCGCAACAAAAATAACAAGGCATTGAAATTTTTTAACCGGTTCTAATGGCTACATTCGGCAGATTATAGAACTAAGCTACTTTGGGGAGGAAAGTTTTCGGCAACACCGATTCCCCATGATGCCTCAAAACGAAATAATGTTAGAGGCAAGACTCGTTCGAGCCCTCGAATACAACCTAACTATTTCATGCTAAGGCATTTCGATCTTTGCGAATACAAATAAAAAAGCAAAGGAAAAATTCGAAAGCTGTGAAAGGCAAGCCTTATATATATACACACTCACACACACATCAAAAATCCTTTTTACAAGGGTCGAATAGCCCAATACAAATTTTTACAAAGGCCGAGCAGCCTTGATACACGATATTGAGCACAGAAAGGATAAAATCGAACAGAAGCAACTTGATCTCAATTGGGTCCCGCCTCGTCATCGGGATTTTTGGGGCTTTCTCATTCTTCGGACCCGACTAAACCCTCGAAATCATCCTCTTCGGGATTGCCCAATTTTCTAGCCTCTGCTTCAGACATCTTGGCATCCTCAATCTCCGCAGATAAGTCAAAACCCTAAGCGTGGACTTCCTCGAGGTCTTGTTGATGTGCCGAAGAATTTCGGCACAGTTTGATACGAATTGCTTAGATTTTAACTTGTTTTACATGCAACTTCCTTAGGTACTTATGTAATTTTAGTGTTTTTGCAGTATATGAAGTGTAAGGACCTAAGAGCATGGAAAAGAGTTCAAAAAGCCACATAAAGACAAGGAAAGAGCAGAAAAGCATCGCAGAAGTGAATATGCGATCACAAACATCACATGCGAGCCGCAGAATTCACATCAAGATCGCAGATCAAGACAGACTTCTGGGCAAAATGTCACGTCAAGAATGCAGTCGTATATGCGATCGCATAACTGGTATGCAAGCCGCAGAATTGCACACGGAGATCGTAGACCAAAGCAGAGTCCTGGGCGAAGTTCAGAGTCAGAAATGCGATTGCATCTGCGATCGCATAACTGGTATGCGAGACGCAGAATCGACCGCAAACTAAGCACGAAGTCTACTGAAGGAATAAACCGCGATGCAAGATGCGGCCGCATTTCTACAATACGGACCGCAAACCATGGATGCGATGAAGGAAAACCTAGGGTTGAAATCTGCGACAGACGTGTCAAAATTGCGGACCACATTTCAGTTATGCGACAGAAATGTGGTCGCATTTTTTACTTCGGGGCAGATCAGTCTGAATTTTTACCTAGATTTTTTGGCCTCTATAACTAGGTCTACTAGGGTTATGTGGGGGGCTATCTTGTCAGACTTTGGAGCATAAAGTACAAGGCTTGAATATTCTTATTCCTTGGAAGCTTTTGGGTCAATAATCTTCTACTTTGTAAGCGTCATAACAATTAATATTCTTTTGATTTCAGATTTTAGTATGAGTAGCTAATTTTAAACACTAAGGTTGTGAACCCTAAATGGGTGTGATGTTATTGGGTGTTTGATAATGAATATATATTTAACGGTTGATTGATATTTATTTACTTCTCATTCCTTAATCATTGTTGGTGGTTGCAAACATTAAGAAACGCCATTAAATTCCATCTTTGCTTGGGAAAGCGGGGTAGAATTTGGTAGAAGTAAATATCAAAGACTCAAGGCTTTAAACCTAGTTTAATAAAATCGCTTAGGAATAAGTGGATTTTAATTTGGCATAAATTGATTGTTCTTAATCACAACTCTTTTCTATTTGAAAAAATCATAAAGAGGAAATATTACCCAACTATTGGAAAATTTTGGGTAGTCAATTAGACATCAATTGCATATCAAAAGATTCTTCCGTTAGAAACATATCATATCGACATCGATAGCATTACACTTCATTAAGGGGGACACAACCTTGGTTTCTTTAATCATATTATTCATATTCTCAATATTGCGATTAGACTTCATTTAAAACTAAGTTCAATTCATACTTTTGTTACGATTACCTAGATAGAATTACGACTGTAGTTGAGTATTACGCTAATCAAATAAACTTTTCACACCTATTCCCTGTGGGATTCGACCTCAACCTTGTTGGGTTATTATATTTGACATCGACCGCTTACACTATTTATTAAGGTGTAATTTGAGCGTATCAAATTTTGGCGCCGTTGCCGGGGAATGCGGTTTTGAAATTACTAATTAGTGTGTGCTTTACTGTACGTCTGATTCTACTCGATCACACTTCGCTCGTTTTACTTGGTGTTGATAGGAAAATATGTCGGAATATGGTGACGATGTGGAGGCAGAAGTGGAAGGAAATCCTTTTGCGGATATCGAGGAGTACATCGAGGATACAAATGCTATTGTACCTCCTGCTATTGGTGCTACAACTTTCAAGATGGAACACGGGTTAATTCTGATGCTTAAAGTAGA
>MCJB01003012.1:0-10693 GCA_002018475.1 Nicotiana obtusifolia
AACCTTTGATTGTGCCTCCTGAAGCTGGGTGGATAGGGCCGTCCGATCAAGGCCAAGTGACTCAATTTCGAGGCGTTGAAGTTCGTTGTCTTTTAGCAAAGCCTCGATCCGCTCTTGAAGAGTCACTTTCTCTGCCCTTAGATGCTCGACTTGGGTTTTCCACCGATGCAATTCGGCCTTGGACTCACTATGCTCAGCCTGGAGCCGATCCGATCGTTTCTGCATCTCTCCCATCTGATCGACGCAGGAAGCATACTCCTTCCTTAAGAATTCTGATTCGGCCTGGAGGCCCGACATCCGGTCTTCAAGTTGGCGACGTCGATCCAGCTCTTGTTCCATCCCTTCTTTGACACGGAGAAACATCCCATAGTATAGCACCGAAGACTGCAAACAAGCCAGGCCAGAAATTGCTAGTTATGAGGTGAAAATATCAACGCAAGAGTAAAACAAGTAAGAAGACATAACCTGTTTGTTGCTTGTTGGGCTTCGTTGAATAGACAAGCCCAATCCACAGCATCCATGGCGGCCCGGTCTTCCTCCATTATTATATTGTGAAGGTAGCTCGCTATACCCACCGGAGGACCCAATGCCCGAGAATCTTCGGGGATGGCGAAAGTTATCATCCTTTTTCGCTCAGGGTCCAAGCTGGGAGTGGGAAATTTGTCAACTAGTTTAACACCAGCCGACATCCTGCTTGACTCGGCTGGGGGACTTTTTCTTGGGACGTCGAGGCCAAAGGTATCGGATGATGGCACCCCGTCAAAATATCCCTCGAAGGTACCGGGCATGGTCGGTACTCCGCCCGGTGTCTGTACCCAAGCGTTGTGAGTTTCCTTCAGGGATATCTCGGAAAAGGAGGGCAAGTGAGCCGTTCCGGGAGCATCAGAGGTTTTCCGCGTCGAGGTCGGCGTCTCATCCCGGTCTCCGACCCTTGCCCCCGCGTCGCCTTGGGAGGCATCAACCTTTTCCACTACCGGCTCGGGGACTTTCCGAGCGGGCTTACGACGCACCAGATCAGAACTGTCCTCTTCCTCAGACTCTGCACTCAAAGAGAGAGTGGGATCGGTGGCAGCAACTTTTCGGGCTAACATCTTAAGCCTTCTTCCTTTTTTCTTTTCAGGCTCGGCTTGGTCGGGAGCCCTTAACCTCTTTTTCCCTTTCTCCTTCACCGTCGTGGGAAGGGGGCGAAGGGCTGCCCCACCGGTGGTTGCCGATCTCAGCTCGGCATCCTTTGAAAGGCCTGCAAAACGTATTATCAGGATTAGATGTTGATGAAGATTTATTTTAGAAGTTTAAACCGGATGAACCTACCATGATTCTTGGCCTCCCAAAGTCCTTTTGAGATTTCTTTCCAGGCTCGTTCAGAATAAGATCGTTGGGCCACAATCTTTCTAACCCAATCCTTCAAATCCTGAATTGCGGCCGGGTTTTGAGAAATGGTTGCACATTAGAGGCACCGGTTATGCATTACATAACAATATCGAAAAGGAGATATGCAGAGGAACACTTACGCTTCAAATTCCATTTCTCAGGAAATGGCATGCAATCAGCAGGAATCAGATCGGAAGTCTTAACTCGGACGAATCTGCTCATCCATCCTCGATCCCTATCCTCATCGATGCTCGAAAAGGGAGCCTTAGTGGCACGACGGGCCAGTTTAATCAGCCCCCTCGAAACATTCGAGGGGCGTACAGTCGAAGAACATGGTCGAGGGGGAAAGGATGTCCACCTTCAACCTTGCTTACAAAGAAACGGAGGAGATAAAATATGCGCCACATAGAAGGATGAATCTGACCTAAGGTAACGCTGTACCTCCTGCAAAATTCTACGATAAGGGGGTCAACGGGCCCCAATGTAAATGGGTAGGTATACACGCTGAGGTACCCCTCTACGTGCGTAGTGATGGCTTCGTCCGGAGAAGGAATCACCACTTCTATATCGGCCCAATGGCATTCTGCCTTCACCCTCTCGATGTGTTTATGGGTAATTGAGCTGACATAGTCCGAGACTGGTTCGCATCGACCGGGCACTGACGAGGCCTTCTCGACCTTAAAATCAGTACCGAAGTAACACGATGTAGGGATGAAAGCTTTCAATGGAGGCTCTGACGAAGATTCTACAACACGAACCGTCTCAACTTCTTCGACAGACTGGGCGGGAGAGTTCAGCCTTGTAGGAACTGATTTTGATGTTTTCGCCATTGACGTAGTGGAAGCGAGGATTGAGAAAAATTGCAGAAAGTTTAAAGGGTTTTTGAGAAGAAAGGGTTAAGGAAGAAGATGGTAAAAAAAATGGTAGAGTATAAGTAAAGTATTAAACGCGCGGTGAAAAAGGGTATTTATACCTAGTCAAAGGCGGCGGCACCAAACACGAGACACCCAAGCATTAAATGCACGCATTAAATGACTGCATGAAAAGACTGCAACAGGTACGATGTTTTGTGATGATTACTTATGTTGGCACTTGCGTACGTCATAAAACTGCCATCACGCCCAGGTTGCCTTCGCGAACAAGTTAAAGGATGACTCTGTCCACGTGTCAAGATTAGTGTGTATATCGGTTACTCGCCTCAAGGGATTGGAGGGTAAGGATTCACATCGTTTATTATCCTTACTCTCTAATAAACGAGGGAACTATCTGTATTAGGTCGGATACATCCGTATGGAATCGGGTCGGTCACATCCAAGTGCAAGCTGGTCGAATATAATCGAGGGAAGTCAGAACGGAAATGGTAGACGGCCGAACTTTACCGGTCCGAGATCAAGAGGTCGGGTACGACAGTTGGAGCGGCAGGGACAAGACAGATCGGTATGACAGATCGAGGAGCACTAAGAACTTAAAGACCGGCCTCGAACCGCATATTCCGCCACTCACCGGATATTTTGCCAGGAGTAATTATCTCAACCACCTTAGCCGTTGTGCCACGATTTGAGGAAATTCTATCCCGTATTTTGGGGGATTTATCTTGTAATTAGTTATTATCTTACTTGAAACTCTAGCTTTGGGCCTATAAGAGGCATATTTTGTACTCCATTAAGGGAGATCTGATTTCTCTGAACTTAACTCTTCTTCTTTGGCTATCTAATACAATTATCATCACTACTACGAAGGATTTATCTTCTTTCACATTGTTCACCATAGTTCACTGTTTTGTTACTTTTCTTCTTACATTACAATTGCTTTTATCATATTATTATACAGTATCAAATTAGTTTACGGATCCTTAGCACTACGAACAGTCAGTTAGTTGTATTAGGACTTTATTTGATTTATCTTGTAATTATTCTTTTTATATATTGTTGTAACTTTCTTTTCTTATATTGCTGTAACTTTATCTTATAAATATAAGTCTAGAAAAATGAGCAAGAGTAACACTTCGACACTTCAGTTTATCTATTTCAACTGAACCCTTATAACATAGTAGTAGCAAAGTTGAGAATTCAATTACACAATGATTTCTCTGAAATATGCTTTATGTTTTGTCTTAAAGTTTGTCCCTTCTATCGTCTATAATTAGTGTGTGCTACAAATTTAATCACGAATTTAATGCAAAATATTCTTCTAATATTATGAGTTTACAATGTTCACAAGACAGAACTAGAGAGTATGTACTTTTCAGCATTTAATTTGATTACTTATTTCTAAACAATAAGATACTGAATATAATTTTGAGGAGGAGGTGGGGTCACAAATCTGTAATTAAAACGTGAAAAGGAGAGATCAAGGATGAAAATATTCAGAGAGGGGACTACTGCTAATATGCTAATCAGATTGATTCTGAACAGTACTTTTAGCACTGCAAATCGAAAGTAAATCAAATACTCCTATTCTTTAAAAAAAATAAAGGGTTAATAAAAGGGAAAAACGAAATTTATTGGGGTGTAGAGATGTTGTTTTATTATGCAGACTGCAAATAGGCAAATTTTATGTTTGATTGCAGTAAGTCCAGCGGATCAGACTCTCATTGCTTCCCTTCTGTTTTTTTTTCTTTTTATTATTCGATTTAAGTTACATACACGGATTGTATACAAAATTTATTATTAGTGCAGTGCAAATAGATTCCCCCCCCCCCCCCTTCCTCCCGAATAAAAGTAAGCATGGTCTCCAATGCATAGCAAAATAAGAGTAAAAGAGGGAAGAGTGAAGAAAACTCCCTATAGATCCTTGGACATCTCTGTGTCCCCAGCAGTGTCATCGCCCTCAGGTTCATCCAACTGAACTCATCATCCTCAGCTCTAGGTGTAGCTGGGTTGATGAACATCTGACGCACTGCACTGCCTTAACAGTGTTGGCAGCAAAGTCTGGCTCTTCAGACTGGCCAGCTGGTATCACCGGTGCAGATGATGCTGTACGATCTGAGACTGAATGGTGTGGGTCGAGCAGCATGTCAAAGGGGAGATCTCTGGCTGCAGCAAGCCTGCTCACCTGTCTCCGGAGCCTGTCCATTGACTTCTTGCTGGCCTGGGATTTTCTCATCTTCTTGACTTCCTTTCCCAGCTCTTCAATCACCGACCCATGTTGTACCAAGGTGTCCATAATAGTCTTCTGGTTCTCTAGAATTTTCTTTAATGTCTCCTCAAGGTCAGAAGGAACCTGTGATGCCTGTGAGGTAGACTGCGCTGCAACAGTACTGGAAAAGTCAGACAGCTTTATAGTGGTTGTCTGCATCCAGTTGTTGAGACTAGCGAATGTCTGGGAGACTCGCAGTGAAGATAGTGGATGAGGAGGCACGGGCACTGGCTTCAAAGCCGAAGTGGGAGCTGTGGTAGGGGCTGTGGAGGAGGGCGGAGGCATAGCTGCGGCATTGGAGGAAGCTCGGCTGAAGTTGATGGAACATCAACTACCTCAGCTACCATAGCTGGCTCATCAGACTGGCCCGTGGTGGTAGGAGGCTGAACTTTCTTCTTTGGATTGTTGGCATCCATCAGTGAATACCAAGTAAAAGGCTTCTTCAGCCTCATCTTTGTGTCATAATCCCTCAGCTTTACCCTTGCATTCATGAGATATTCTGTAATACTGTTGGGATACAGGTAGGACAAGTTAACTTGCCGAGCAATCACTGAGATGTTGGCCGACATCACGGCACCCATATCGAAAGGATACCTGGCTATAATGGAAGCAACCAAAACTGCCCTAGGGATTCGGAAGGTGAGTCTCATTCTGCCATGAGTCTAGTTTGCTGCACACAAATGTCTGCCACCCCTTTGCCTCAAAGATCAAGGTGCTCTTGTGGATAGGAACCCTAGCATTAATCCATAGTGGTGGTGGTCCTGATGGTGCCAGAATCTCCGCTAACCAAGGTAGGACGGCGTCTCCCGATGCACACTTCTCCAAATACTCGGTCGTCTCAACATCTTCGAAGCACAAGTACGTGTTAAGTGTATGTTGAACAAACCTCACTTTGAGGTTATGCACTTTGTCCACCTTTGTCTCCTTTTTGATATGCACCGCACTGGCATAATATTCCCGGAAAAGATACTTTTTGACATCTACTACACTCTAAGTGAACCACATCCATCCCTTGTGCTCCCTGAACTGCCTCAAAATGGCTGGATTGTACTTCTCGAAATCTTTTAACAGAAAATGCCGCTCAAGGGTTAGCGGCCTCATTGGCCACCATGTACGAAAGCTGGTGAAGGCAGCCAAGCTGAAAAGTCGGTCCTCCCAAACCTCTTTCATCTTCGACCTTTCAAGGCCGGTAGCTGTAGCATCTCCCCCTCTGCCATCATCGGGGATATCTTGAACCGATGCATCCGATGCCTCTGGAACTGGTGTAGCTAATGGATCATAAGCCTGACTAGCACTCTCCGAATCCTCGAAAGTGCTATGGGATGAGGACGACTCGTCCTTGAGTTGGTATCTCCCTTGCGGCCTTGGCTGTACGACCGGCTGCTCCTGAATTGAGGCTGAGTTGCCCTCTTATGCTTTCCTAGACGGGACATATGAGCTCGTCTCTGAGAGATCAACACCTCTCCCTCTGCCGGCTGTAGCTTTCTTTGTGATCGTATTTTGTTGGCCTAGGGGTAAGGTACTCTTGCCTCGACCCTCGACAGAGTGAGGGCACACAGTTAGAACATGCTTGCAGGGAAATGATTTTTGGTCGGCACAATTTCACTTGCGCCCACAGATGAGGACTTGCGGACCGTACAATTTTGTTGTGTGACCGTAAAAGTGAAGTGCGGTTCGCTCAATTTTAATTGCGGTCGCACCTCTGAAACACAAAAGATGCCAACTCTTTGATGAAAGAGAATTGGCTGATGTGCGGACACAACATGATTTTTTTGGTCCGCATAATTAGAAATGCGGCCGCACATTGGAGTCAAAAGTATGGACTCTTTGATGGCAGTAAATGGGTTGTTCTGTGGTTGCGATGAGAATTCTTCGGTCTGCACATTTTAACGCGCGGCCGCAAAATGAGTTCTTCACTAAGTTGCCCTAAATTCTACATCTGCGGACTGTACAAATTCAAGTGCGGCCGCATAATTCAAAAATTATGTACAGGACAACTTTTTTCTTCTACCTAGGTTTTGCTATTTTGTGCATAATTTGTCATGGAAACATCATAGAAGCATGAAAATATGTTAACCCAGTTCCCATAGAGCATGTATTAGTTAAGCCATTGCAGATTTACCCCCACATGGATACACAATTGAATTCTAATGACAAATGGCCTAAAAAGGACTGAAAATCTACAAATTAAAAGAAAATGATTAACAAGAAATTGAAGCATACCAGAAGAATGAGTGACTGATCACAGATGTTTTGTGTGTGGACAGATGAAATCACCAAGAAATTTTTAACAGAGGAATATTTTTTTGCTCAGAGAGTGAAAAACGTACCAAATTCCCTTATTCCTCTATTTATACTTTTTGTTTACTAAGGGAAAGAAGAGAAAGTGCGGCCACACATTTTCATGTGTCGTCCGCACTCTGTTACAGGTGAGCATCTCATCTGTGGTCCGCATAATTTTGTGTGCGGCCGCAGATTTCAAGTTGTAGTTGTAGATTTCATGTACGGTCACACATCGACCTTTTCTCTGACAGGTTAAACTTCAGAGAGTTGGTATTTTCCCCCTCTCATTTGTGCGGTCCGCAAGCTAATCACGCGTCCGTAATGTTCTTTTGCCGCAGCAACCAAAAATGTGCAGCCCGCACAAATCAACTGCGGTCCGCAATTCTTGCAACAGCTAGCCAGATTTCTATCAACAATTCCTGTAAGCCACACTCATCCAGTAGCACACTTCAAATCAAGTTAGCATAAGAACAATACCTAACTACAAAAGGAAAATGAAAAGAAACATGGGTTGCCTCCCAAGAAGAGCCTGATTTAACGTCGCGGCACGACGCAGAATACCATCAATTGAAATGAATGACCGCCACAACGTGGCTATCTCCAACTTTTCCCAAGTAGTGCTTCACCCAGTGACCATTGGCTCAGAATACTTCATTATTTTTTTTCTTCAAGTCTAATGCACCAAAAGGTTTCACACCCATAATTTCAAAAGGACCACTCCATTAGACTTTAGCTTCCCGGGAAACATCCTCAACCTTGAGTTAAACAACAATACAAGAACCCCATATTGAACTCTTTGTTCCAAATATATTTGTCATGAAGATATTTTATCTTTTCTTTGTACATGGACGAACTTGCATAAGCATGGTACCGGAAATCATCCAATTCATTTAAATATGCAACCCTCAAGTTAGCGGCTACATCCCAATCAAGATTCAACTTCTTTAGAGCCAACATGGCCTTGTGCTTTAGTTCCACCAGAAGATGACAAGCTTTTTCGAACACCAACCAGTATGGCGTCATTCCAATAGATGTTTTGTAAGCCGTCCAATAAGCCCATAATGCATCATCAAGCTTCTTGGACCAGTCCGTCCGATTAGCATTCACTGTTTTGGACAAGATACTCTTTATCTCCCGATTGGAGACTTCCACTTGCCCACTAGCTTGTGGGTGATAAGGGGTCATGAGTTTGTGAGTAACATCATACTTGCTAAGCAAAGTATCAAAAGCCTTGTTGCAAAAATGTGACCCCCCATCGCTTATAATATTCTTGTGAAAATATTCTTCTTCAAGAAAGCCACCACACTTTTTGCCTCTTTGTTGAGTAAAGCAACGGCCTCAACCTATTTGGACACATAATCAACCGTGACCAAGATGTAGGTGTTTTCACAAAAACTCACAAAAGGTCCTATGAAGTCAATACCTCACTCATAAAAAATATCAATCTCCAAGATGGTTGTGAGAGGCATTTCATTCTTCTTTGAGATTCCACTGGCCCGTTGACATTCATCACATCTCTTCACTAGCTCGCTTGCATCCTTGTAAAGAGGGGGCCAAAAAGCTGTAACTAAGCACTTTCGCCACTGTTCTTGCTCTACCATGATGATCACCATATGGCGAAGAATGACAAGACCCAATAATTTCACCTTGTTCTTCTTCCGGTACAAATCTTCTAACCACCCCATCCGTACAAATCCGGAAAAGGTATGGTTCATCCCAATAATAATCTTGACAATCCCATTTGAGCTTCCTTTGGTTTGAAGAGAACTCATCCGGAATGATTCCACACACAAGAAAATTTGCTAGATCCGCAAACCATGGCACCTCTTTCATTGAAATAGCAAAGAGTTGCTCATCGGGGAAGGATTCATTGATTTCAAGGCCATCATGTATGTCACGACCCAAAATCCCAACCTGGTCGTGATGGCGCCTCTCATGAGGACAAGGCAAGCCAAACCAATACAACTGCTCGTAAATAGTTAAACCATGTAATTTAAAACAAGAATAAATAAACAACAAGGTAGTTCGGAATATATATATATAAAGTACCATCTCGACTACAGCCCTCAGATCGGGGTGTCACAAAGTCATGAGCCACTAAAGAAGGCCTAAAGATAATATAACTATTACAATATCTTAAGCACAATTGTTTGAAAGAAGTAAAGTCAACAAAAGTAAAGAGTCACGGGGCTGCGGACGCAACCAGCTACCTCGTAATCTCCGAAGCTCCGAATCAGCATTAGTAGTCAGTACCTCGGAGCGGGACCGCTAACGCCTGAATCTGCACACATGGTGCAGGGAGTAAAGTGAGTACTTCCAACTCAGTGAGTAATAAATGTAAGTAAAGACTGAAGGTAAGAAATCACATAATGCACAAAAAAACATCATTAAAATGGTAACCATGTGTAAAGTCAGGTAGAAACTCCTTTCAAATACATGCCCCTCGGGCTTAACATCATTTACAACAGTAAAACCTTTTCAAAATCCGATTACCAGTTGTCATTGTTACCAACCGTAACCCTACAGTTGTCATTGTTACCAACTGTATTATCAACCCATCTCCGGTTATCAGTTGTCATTGTTACCAACTGTAACCTACAGTTTTCATTGTTACCAACTGTACTATCTTTCATTATCGGTTGTCATTGTTACCAACCGTGACCTACAGTTGTCATTGCTACCAACTGGGTCATCATGATGGGTATCCTGCGCTCACTGTGGGTGGTTCAGACGTCCGGAAGGGGCTTTAGCGGCCCAAGCGCTATTTCATATCTCGTGGCGGCGTGCCACCCGATCCATATATAACGATCATTTGAAAACATCATTTAGTTTTCCAGAACCAAGTTCAAATAACGATTCAAAGCATTTTAAATACCCCTGAAGGGTTTACATAACTGGCGTGAAGCCCAAATATGACTAAAAGCCCAAATCAATATAATATCAAATCAATTTCAAACAGTTATATAGTAAAATCATTAACCGGGACGGACCAAGTCACAATCCCCAGTAGTAAACCACCCCACGCTCGTCATCGAGCATGTGCCTCACATCATTTAAGCACTACGAGGTGCAATTCGGGGTTTCAAACCCTCATAGCATTATTTACTATCATTACTCACCTCTAACCGGCTAAATCCTTAGCCTGCGGCGCCTTTGCCCTTTGAATTGGCCTCCACGTGCGTCGAATCTAACTAATTTCATAATAATTACGTTACATTAGGCTATGGGAACAAAACCCAAACGGAAATAATCAAGTTTACTAAGAATTTCCCAATTTTAGCAAAACCCGAGCCCCGGGCTCACTTTTCAAAATTCAGAAATTATTATCTAAACGTGTTCCTTGTCCCTTCACGAGTTTACCCATATAAGATTTGTCGTAATTCGACCTCAAATCGACCTAAATCCCCAATTTCATATTTCTTGAAATTGAGAAGAACCCTAGGTTCTTCTCTTTCACAATTTCGTGAATTTACCATAGGATTAAACATGAAAATCTTAATCTATGAGGGATTTTAGGACATAGGATACTTACCCGATGTTTTCCTTGAGGTTCCCACTTTATTTGTTTCCAACTTCTTTTTAATCTTCTTCTTAAACAGCCCCCAAATGTCTCTAAGGTGTTGTAATCCCCTTTCCTTGCAAGATTAATTCCGAAAATCTACTTTGCATGTGAGTTTGGGGTTGATTTTCAGTGGTTCTTTGTGTTTGTAGTTGCTCTCTTTCGTGGGTGTGTGTTTTGGACCTCAGAAGAGTAAAAAGGGACCCTAGGTCCTATTTATATTAGCTGAAAATCAAACAAAAGTGCTGAACCCAACCATTTTCGCGACCCCTTAGCTGATCTCCTTTCTTTCTTTTACAAAGATTACTCTAACTTTTTCATACGAAGTCCGATTTGGACGAT
>MCJB01003013.1:0-10693 GCA_002018475.1 Nicotiana obtusifolia
AATTTTGATTCTTGTTTGATGACAAGGGTACTCTCTTGATTCGGGTCTATCGCAGTCGAGCGGACTACCGCCGGCACAGACAGATCCTGGTCAACTTGCATGGTCTGAAGTCACCGCAGTATTTAGTTACTGACAGGCCCCTTGCTCGGGTAAAAGAATTTACCATACAGCTAATTATGTACATCATTATAAGGCTAAAAATTCATATCATAGAATCCCTTAATTTTGATTCTTGTTTGATGACAAGGGTACTCTCTTGATTCGGGTCTATCGCCGTCGAGCGGACTACCGCCGGCACAGACAGATCCTGGTCAACTTGGTATTATTATTATTATTATTGTTATTATATTATTATTATTATTATTATTATTATTATTATTATTATTATTATTATTATTATTATTATTATTATTATTACACTGTTAATTACTCGTTCAACTTCTTATTTATTCTAGTAGAGCCTTGACCTAACCTCGTTCCTACTCTACCGAGATTAGACTTGGCACTTACTGGGTACCATTGTGGTGTACTCATGCTACGCTTCTGCATATCTTTTTGTACAGATCCATGTATTTCCTACCAGTCCAGGCACTAGCGAGAGCTCAGCTTCGGAGACTTTAAGGTATACATGCGGACGTCCGCAGGCCTCGGAGTCCCCCTCTATATGGTCTATTTAGTTCCTTATCTTTTTATAGACATTGATTTATAGGGATGTTCAGTACCATCTTATAGAGCATGTGACTTGTATTTGCCGGGTTTTGGGAAGTTGTTTATGTTGAATTGCGGAGTTTCCTTTATATTAGTTGTTGAGTTATTGAGACTTTAATTATTATTTCAGTTATTTCTGCATGAATGTTAGGCTTACCTAGTCTTAGAGATCAGATTTCATCAAGACATCCTACGGAGAAAAATCGAAGTCGTGACACAAATGTTATGACTTATTTAAGACCATATATCTTAAAAGTCTTCCATTCTTTGTTAAAGTTTATGCCAAGTCAAATTAAGATAATTGTTTGAAGACAGAGGGAAGGCTGCCCAGTGGTCCAGTCCGGTACCGAAGGTGCGCCAAAACCGAACCAAACCGGTATTTTCCAGTCCAGTACGCCGGTTGGAAATGGCTCAACCGGACCTTGACCGGCACCGGCAACCGATCTACCGGTTTTCCGATCAGGTCCGGCCAATTTTCTATTTTTTTTTTTAATTTTTCCTTTGTTAACTTTGTAAATAAATGAAAAGTATGTTTCAAAGTTAAAACTTAGAATTAAAAAAGTTATAATGATATTCTTGCAAACTTTGAATTAGTTTCAAAGTTTATAATTAGATTCAAACCTTGAAATATATACAAAGTTAGTAAAAAATAAAAAATAAGAAGACATAAACTTTGTAGAAGAAGGAAATTTTAAGTTTTTGAAAATATAACAAAATATTACTAACTTTGTATATATATTTGAAATGAAAAGTATGTTTCAAAGTTAAAACTTAGAATTAAAAAAGTTATAATGATATTCTTGAAAACTTTGAATTAGTTTCAAAGTTTATAATTAGATTCAAACCTTGAAATATATACAAAGTTAGTAAAAAATAAAAAATAAGAAGACATAAACTTTGTAGAAGAAGGAAATTTTAAGTTTTTGAAAATATAACAACAAAATATTACTAACTTTGTATATATATTTGAAATGAAAAGTATGTTTCAAAATAAAAACTTAGAATTACAAAAAGTTATAATAATATTCTTGCAAACTTTGAATTAGTTTCAAAGTTTATAATTAGATTCAAACCTTGAAATATATACAAAGTTAGTAAAAATAAAAAATAAGAAGACAAGAGTTGTGAACTTGGAGCAATTTTATTAGTATGTATTTTGATGTAGAAAATTACATTCTTTTAAACATGCTGGCTAATTTTTTTAGATAGCCGTAGGCTTTTCCTTAGGAACAGGTTGTTGTTGTTCCGGTTCATCATCTTCGTCTTGATCTTCTTCATCTTCCGCTTCATTGGCTGTTTGATTCCCGTCTTCACTTGTTCCGTTGCTCAAAATTTGATCCAGATACGCTCTGTCTTTTTTCTGCGAAAGTTCCGGTATTCCAAAGTTTCTTCGCTCTGCTCTGATCCAATCCCTGAATAGAACTCCTTTCTCATTGCCTCTTCTCTCAATGAATGTCTGTGATCTCCAATTTGAAATCTTCCCTGGCTGAAAGCGCTCTCCGATGCAACTGATGAAGCTTGAATTGTCAATATATCGCGGGCCATTTTTGCAAGTATGAAAAATTGCGCTTCTTGACTCTTCTAATAATCCAATAAATCGTGAGTTCCAAAACTTGTAAGTTTCTTCGGATATTGGATTAAGTAGACTTAGAACTTGTTGTATTCCTCCCCGTACTCGTCTTGTTCTGAAAGCAGCTTCTGATCAAGTCCTCCAAAACTGCTCATCCCCGCATGCCTTTTGCCTATTTGGGAAGAAGAACTTTCACTGGTTGACAGTATCGGTGCAGTTGGTGTAGCAGTCTCTACCCAAGCTCTGTACTTTGCGAAAACAGCCACGGTATCTGTATAAACTTTAGCACAAGCAATTTCTATGCTAGGGTAGTTATTAGTCGCAATTTCAAGAGGTGTAATATCTAAATTTACATATATTTCCCGAACAAGTCGTTCAGTTAACTTAATTTTAAATGCAGGATGCAACACAGAAGCAATGTAAAAAAGTTGGGGAATTGGAAAAAAATATTTTTAAAATTTTTCAGTCATGGCCTCTACAGCCATTTTATATTCTTTGTATTGCCTATATAATCTTAATAATTCAGATATTCCAGCTATGTAATATAACATGGTAGGAGTAGTTGGATAATATTGTCCAGAAAATTCTAAAGTAGTATGATAGAATTTTTCTAAAAACTTGAGGAGACGTTCAGCAAGGTTCCAATCTTCCTCCTTAAGGTGATAAAATTTCATAAATATTTATTATACATTTGAGTAATAGGCTCTCTATATTCGTAAGCAACAGTTAATGCTTCATATAAAGTGTTCTACCTAGTACAAACTTCTTTTGGGACTCTCCTAATCGTCATTCCTAGTTCTATACATTTTCTCCCATTCTCTTTTTCTTTCTTGATTTTTATTTCTAAATATAAAGACAATAGCTACTTTAACCTTTTCAATAATGTTGTTAAATATGTCAAGGCCATCTTTGACTACTAAATTGTAGATATGACATGCACATCTAACATGAAAAAATTCCTCAAAAGGGGGGTTTAAAATAGGTCTCAAGTTCCTAAGTGCTTATGTGTTGTTCGTAGCATTATCTACTGTAATACTAAAAACTTTGTTAGATAAACAATATGCACGATAAATTGATGAAACTGTTTTGGAAATATAATTTCCCGTGTGTGGTTCATCAACAACTTTATATGCAATAATACGTTTTTGAAAGACCCAATCAGGATCTATCCAATGAATTGTAACTGTAATATAATCACAGTTATTTGTAGAACGACCCATATCAGTAGTAAGGCATACTCTAGTGTCAAAGTTATCAAAAAATATCTCAAGTAATCTCTATATTCGTTTTTAAATTTAATAATATCATTTTTAACAGTTGTTCTTGGAAAACCTTTCAAGGAAGGATTATATGTAGCTTGAATATAACGAACAAAGCCAGTAGAAGAAGGAAACCTATAAGGTAAACCCTCTACCGTAACTAGTTTAGCAATATTTTCCCTATCCCTTTGTTTATCATAACTAAGAATCCCTCCTGTTGTTTGGTTAAGTTTAGTTTGGACACCCGAGGATTCGTCATGTGCTACCCCCCCATGTTCAGTTCCAAAATAAATACCCCCCGCCCGCATTGACCATTCCTTAGGATGTTTATTTCTTAAGTGAGTTCTAATTTTACCCGTCCCACCTTCATTACCCCAAGTTTTGAAAACCCACACCATTCCACAAAGACCACAAACAGCCGTCTGATCTTCAATTTTCTTTTGTACAAATTCTCACACCTATGATGTTTCCTTACGTTTAACCGGGGCTCTAGTGAGAGGTACAGGAGGCAAGTCGGACTGAACTTCAGGTGGACTAGCTTCAAATTCACGTTGTTCTTCTAAATTAACCGCAGTTTCATAATTACATTGCGCTTCTACGTGTTGTGAATCAAGTGGATTATAAGAGCTAAATTCATGATAATATTGATTTTCATCTACGTGTTGACTAGAACTACCAACAATTCCTTTACCTCTATTTCCCGAACGACCACATGCCCGCCCCCCACTACTAGTTCCAATTGAACCTCTTTGAGACATAATTATAGAAAATAAAATAAATATATGAAAAAAATATAATAAAAGGGTAGAAATAGGAACGACCAACCAAATATAGCCGTATAATTGAGGTGAAGTTGATACTTGAACCTTCACTTGATAGCAACTCCAATTAAAACTTGATAAATAATCAAAATTGTATAATTTACACAAATAGCCAAAGTAGCAAAATAGCAATATTGTAGAGAATTTGAGAGAATTAGAGAGAATTGGATGATTTGTGTGAAAAATATGAGGAAATAATGGGGTATTTATAGGAAAAAATAGTTAGGGGTGGTTATGGGATATAATGGCCGTTTTTGGCCGTTGGCCAACGACTATTTGCTCAATAGAGCCGTTGGCCAAAGGCTATTTTTTAAATTCTGGCAGTTTTTTTTTTTGGTCCGGTCCGGTCCGGTACCGGCCGGTTCCGAGCCATTTTTTATCCGGTTCACCCGGTCCCAAACCCCTAGACCGTCCCGCTACCGGGACCGGTTCCCCCCTCCCCCCCTAAAAAGTCCGGTTCACACCGGTCTGAACCGGTCCGGGCTGGATTTCGGTCCGAAACTGGTCTGGTCCGGTGTGAACCGGACCAATAGCCACTCTTAAGAGGGAGTATGTTATTTCCTTTCATTCGCTTGACTTTTGGCGGTTTAAAATTGTTAATTATTGAATATACGTGTATATATAGTGTATATATTCATTTACTATTTAATTTATATATATCTAGACAGTGGCGGATCTACATTGTCAATTGTGGATGCTCAAGCACCCATTATTTTTGACGAGATTGAGTAAATTTGCATAAGTAATTATAAAAATATTTAGACAAATATTGAGTGAGCACTCACAACTTAATTCTTTTTTCCTCTTGTTTTTACAATTTTTATCGACGAGCACCCATGATATTAAAATCCTGATTCCTCGACTGTATCTATATATGATACGACAAAATTAGTCCTCAGATTTGTGGAACTCGTAGAATTCACTGTGGATCCAAAGCGAAAGCTGGTTTTGGAACACTAACCCATAATGCGATTGACAAATATTAGTACTGTATTAGAGTATGTCACGACCCAAAATCCCAACCATGATCGTGATGGCGCCTCTCATGAAGACAAGGCCAGCCAATTCAACTAAACTTCATTCAAACAGTTAAACAATACAAAAAATAATATAAGTACGGTTTAATAATAGCAATTTGCGGCAAAATACAGTGAACCATCCCGACTACAGCCCAAACCGGGGTGTCAAAATCATGAGCAACTAATGAAAATCCTAATAATAAGATTACTAATACAATATCTTGGCACAATTGTTCGAAGATACTGGAAATAACAAGATAAAAGAGATACGGGGCTGCGGACGCCAACAGCTACCTCGTAGTCTCTAAATCGCCGCTTTGACAGTAGTAATCAATGTCTCAGAGCGGAACCGATAACGCCTGAATCTGCACACATGGTGCAGGGAGTAATGTGAGTACTTCCAACTCAGTGAGTAATAGTTATAAATAACAACTGAGAGTAAGGAAACACATAAGGCACACAACAATCCATAATGAAACAGTAAAACATGTAATTAATCAAGTCAATAACATGAAGTAAAAGAAAATATCATGACTGGCCAAGTCATATCTCGTGACGGCGTGTCACCCGTTCCCATGGGTACCCGACGCTTACTGTGGGGGGTGCAGTAGCGCAATATCTCGTGACGGCGTATCACCCGATCCATTCACATCACATCTCGTGGCGGCGTGCCACCCGATCCCATTAAAATCATTTAAAAATATCATTTGAATTTCAAAACTAAATTTAAGAAATGAACTGAATCAGTTAGAAGACAGTGATAATTTACCCCTGAAGGATTCACATAACCGGCACGAAGCCCAAATAATACCCCTGAAGGGTTCACATGACCGGCACGAAGCCCAAATAATACCCCTGAAGGGTTTACATAACCGGCAAGAAGCCCGAATATGGCAATCAGCACAAATCGTGATGATAACACGTACGTTTCAATCAAATATATAGTAAAATCATCAATCGGGACGGACCAAGTCACAATCCCCGGTAGTAAACTACCCCACGCTCATCATCGAGCGCGTGCCTCACCTCCATATAGCACTATGATGTGCCATCCGGGGTTTCAAACCCTTAGAACATCATTTAAGATCACTACTCACCTCAAACCGGCTAAATCCTTAGCCCACGATGCCTTTGCCCTTCAAATTGGCCTTCATGTGCGTCGAATCTATCCAAATTCAGAACAAATACGTCACAATATATTGAGGGAACAAAGCCCAAGCGAAAACAATCAAAAATACCAAAAAATCCCGAAATTAGCAAAACTCGAGCCCCGGGCCCACTTCTCGAAGTTCAAAAAATTTCACATCAACGGGTTCCTTATCTCCCCACGAGTTCACCCATACAAAAATTATCAAATTCCGACATCGGATTGGCTTTCAAATCTTAAATTTTCGTTCTTGGAAGATTTGGAAAAAAATCTGATTTTTCTTCCATAGATTCATGGATTTATGATGTAAATGAGTATGGAATCATGATCTATGAAGGATTTCTGATAAAGAACACTTACCTCCTTCAAATTTGTGGAAATCCCTCTAAAAATCGCTTCAATCCGAGCTCCAAAGCTCCAAATATGTTAAAATGGCCTAAACCACCATTTTAAGAATCTGTCCAAGCAAGTCGAAATTGACATTCGAGACTTATAAATCGCATTTGACACCTGCAATTTGCCTCAGCACCAGAAAAATAGCAATTATTTTGCTGATACGGAAATAAGCATAACTTTCCTATACGATGTCCGAATGATGAATGGTTTATATTTCTGGAAACTATATTCGAAGGACTACAACTTTCATTTTTTTTTTATCATCTCCAAATTACTTACCGATTACGAGATATAAGCTTCCAAAGCCGGCCCTGTGCAGCAGAAATTTCTGCCATGCACACTGCCTGGAAAATAACAGCAGTACTAGTCAAATTTAATCTATCATAACTTTCTGTATATATGTCCAAATGATGTATGGTTTATCATTCTGGAAACTAGATTCAAAGGGCTACAACTTTCATGTTTTGCAATTTTTCTGATTCTTTATATATTGCAAGATATGAGCTTCCAAACTGGACTACACACACTAGTTTTTCTGCAATTTTTCTCATCTTTTCCAAAGATGAAATAGTCCGTTTAACCACCCAAGACTCACCCGAGCCATTCGGGACCCCGTCCGGATATACCAACAAGTCCTAAAATATATTAAGGACTTAGTCGAGGCCTTAAATCACATCCAACAATGCTAAAAACACGAATCATACCCCAATTCAAGCCTAATGAAACTAATAAATTCCAACTTCTACATTCGATGCCGAAACCTATCAAATCGAGTCCGATTGACCTCAAATTTTGCACACAAGTCATAAATGACATAACAAACCTATGAAGATTTTTAGAACTGGATTACGAACCCGATATCAAAAAGTCAACTCCTCGGTCAAACTTTCCAAAAATCTTCTATTTTCCAACATTCGCCAAAATGCATTGAATTGTCCTACGAACATCCAATTTCAAATCCGAACATACGCCTAAGTCCGAAATCACCATATGAAGCTATAGCAACTCTCGGAATTCCATTCCGACCCTCGGATCAAAATCTCACATATCGATCGGAAATCGCCAAAATTCTAACTCCACCAATTCAAGCCTAATTCTACACGGGACCTCCAAAACCAATTCCGATCACACTCCTAAGTCATAAATCATCTCCCAAAACTAATCGAATCGTCGGAATTCACATCCGAGCCCTCTAACTCATAAGTCAACATCCGGTTGACTTTTTACTTAAACCTTCTTGAAAGAGACTAAGTGTCTCATTTCTTACCAAATCTACTCCGAACGCAAACCATTCAACGTGATTACATAAAATACGGATAGCGAAGCATAATAAAGCAGAAATGGGGAGAACGGAGCGGTAACTCACGAGACGACTAGCTGGGTCGTCACACTTTCATGAAGAACATTGTGGTTGGATCAAATAATAGAAACATACCTGAAGTCTAAAATAGGTGAGGGTATCTGCTCTGCATCTCCCGCTCGGTTTCCCAGGTAGCCTCCTCCACGGACCGACCTCTCCATTGAACTTTCATTGAAGCTATCTCCTTGGACCTCAACTTCCGAACCTGACAATCCAAAATTGCCACTGGCTCCACCTCATAGGTCAAATTATCATCCAAGTGAATCGTGCTGAAGTCCAAAATATGAGACGGGTCTCCAATATACTTCCGGAGCATAGAAACATGAAATACTGGGTGAACAATCAACAGACTGGGTGGCAAAGCAAGCTCATAAGCCACCTCCCCGATCCTCCGAAGTACTTCAAACGGCCCAATGAACTGAGGACTTAATTTCCCTTTCTTCCCGAATCTCATAACACCTTTCATGGGCGAAACCTTCAGCAAGACCTTCTCGCCAACCACGTAAGACACATCTCGAACCTTCCTATCGGCATAACTCTTTTGCCTCGATTGTGCTGTACGGAGCCTCTCCTGGATTGTTTTCACCTTCTCTAAAGCATCCTGAACCAAGTCAGTCCCAATAGCCTAGCTTCGCCGGGCTCGAACCAACCAATCGGAGATCTACACCGCCTCTCATACAGAGCCTCATACGGAGCCATCTGTATACTTGACTGGTAGCTGTTGTTATAAGCGAACTCTGCAAGCGGTAGAAATTCATCCCATGAACCTCCGAAATCAACAACACATGCACGCAACATGTCCTCCAGTATCTGAATGGTACGTTCTGACTGCCCATCCGTCTGAGGATGAAATGCTATGCTTAATTCCACCTGAGTACCCAACTCCCTCTACACGGCTTTCCAAAACTGCAAAGTGAACTGTGTACCTCTATCTGAAATGATAGAAACTGGAACACCATGCAGCCGGACAATCTCTCGGATATAAATCCTTGCCAATCGTTCTGAAGAATAGGTAGTACACACGGGAATGAAGTGCGCGGACTTGGTCAGCCGATCCACAATCACCCAAATAGCATCGAACTTCTTCAAAGTTCGTGGGAGTCCAACAACAAAGTCCATAGTGATCCGCTCCCATTTCCACTCGGGAATAGCTATCTGCTGAAGCAAACCACCCGGCCTCTGATGTTCATATTTTACTTGTTGACAGTTGAGACACCGAGCTACAAATCCCACTATATCCTTGTTCATCCTTCTCCACCAATAATGTTGCTTCAAGTCCTGGTACATCTTTGCGGCACCCGGATGAATGGAATATCGTGAACTATGGGCCTCCTCCAGAATCAACTCTCGGAGCCCATCCACATTGGGTACACAAATCCGCCCCTGTATCCTCAACACTCCATCGTCTCCTATGGTCACATCTTTAGCATCATTATGCTGGACTCTGTCTTTAAGGACAAGCAAATGGGGATCGTCATACTGACGCTCCCTGATGCGATCGTATAACGAAGACCGCAAAACTACGCAAGCCAATACCCGATTGGATTCCGAGATGTCTAATCTCATAAACCTATTGGCCAAGGTCTGGACATCGACTGCGAGAGGTCTCTCTCCAACTGGAATGTATGCCAAACTCCCCATGCTCACTGCCTTTCGGCTCAAAGCATCGGCCACCACGTTGGCCTTTCCCGGATGGTATAGTATAGTAATATCGTAATCCTTGAGCAATTCCAGCCATCTCCGCTGCCTCAAATTTAGATCCTTTTGCTTGAACAGATGTTGAAGGCTACGGTGATCAGTAAATACCTCACAAGATACGCCATACAAGTAATGCCTCCAAATCTTTAAAGCATGAACTATGGCAGCCAGCTCCAAATCATGCACGGGATAGTTCTTCTCATGAGGTTTCATTTGACGAGAAGCATAAGCAATAACTCTACCCTCCTGCATTAATACACAACCGATCCCAATTCTTGAGGAATCACAATATACGGTATACGAACCTGAGGCTGATGGTAGAACCAATACTGGAGCTGTGGTTAAAAGGCTGTCTTGAGATTTTGAAAGCTCTCCTCACACTTGTCTGACCATACAAATGGAACACCCTTTTGAGTCAATTTGGTCAAGGGCGACGCGATGGATGAGAATCCCTGAACAAACCGGCGATAATAGCCTGCCAACCCAAGAAAGCTACGAATCTCTGTGACTGAGGACGGTCTAGGCCAACTCTGGACCACCTCTATCTTCATTGGATCAACCTGTATACCCTCGCTGGACACCACGTGTCCCAAGAAAGCCACTGAATTGAGCCAAAACTCACACTTAGAGAATTTTGCATAAAGCTTCTCCTCCCTCAATCTCTGTAATACAACTCGCAAATGTTCTGCGTGCTCTTCCTAATTACGCGAGTACA
>MCJB01003014.1:0-58220 GCA_002018475.1 Nicotiana obtusifolia
TATATATATATATATATATGGTATAATACAGTATGTATATACTAAATATATTAATAAGAAAGCGACCAACTTTGGTCGCCCAACTACAATCTGATTTAATTAATATTCCAGATAAGCGACCAACTTTGGTCGCCAAATTCCCCATAAAATTTTCTTCAAGTAGCGACCAATTGTGGTCGCTATTTTCCAAATCTGATTTATTTAATATTCAACAGAAGCGACCACCTTTGGTCGCCTAATTCCCCAAAAAATTCCCCTACAGTTGGCGACTATCTTTGGTCGCAAATTATAAACCTGGGGCCTACTTGGCGACCAAAGTTGGTCGCCATTTCTGAATTTTATTTGACCAGCTTGGTCTGACCAGTCCGGTCAAAATGTTGACGAATATGGAGACCATTTGGCGACCTATATTGGACGCTATTTGATTTAATTTTTTTTTTCATTTTTTTCATCTACTTTGGCGACCAATGTTGGTCGCTTTTGGTGTTAGACCAACTTTGGTCGCAAATTGTTGGTCGCTTTTGGTGTTAGACCAACTTTGGTCGCAAATTGTTGGTCGCTAAAACACTGATTTTTAGTAGTGATTATTTATTTGCCGCTGCTTCCACTTTCGCTAAAGGCTTTTGTGGCGATAAACAAGAAAGCTGGTAAAGACCCAAACTATTACGCGCTAAATGGCCTGAAAATTAATAACAATTATTCCCCGACAATTGAAGTGGCCACTAAAAGTGGCCAAGGAATAACTTGTTCATACATTTAGAGGCAAATGCTATTGTCGGTAAAGACCAACTTACTGTAAAAAATGATGTCTTCTTTTTCTACCGTCTTTTTTTATGGTTAACATATATATAAGTTATTGCCAGTAAAAGTGTGAACTTTTTAGCAGCATTTTCTATTACCTAAAGTATAGTAAAATAAACACACTGCTTTTATTCAATCTAAAAATACAATATTTCATTATATCCACCAACAAAAATGACAAAATCTTTAACTTTAGAGTTTCGACACCTTAAAATAAATAGTACACATTTTAAATCAGTAATTTAATCCTGTCTTTCTTCACCAGCTTGGTCTCCCTTCTTGCTTTCCTGGCCCCTTGTTTCATAAATCCACGAGCTCCATAGCACGCAAATGTATACCTGAAATACAGAAGAATAAATTTGTTAAATCTAGTTCATTATGTCTCGAGAACAAATTAACAAATTTGGTAGCCCCTCATTCAATTTATCAGATTTATTATCTCTTACCTCTAATTCAATGTATACTTCGGGCAATGTTTCAATGCTCCAAGAACTTGTCTGATTAGCCTGCAAATGCATGTCAATGTTGGATGCAGCCCTTTTATGGAAAAAATTTTTAAAATACAAAAAGAAGTCATTCAGCATTTTAATTAGTAGAATACTTAATTTCACGCCTAGAATGCTCCAAACAGTTAAAGTGAGCACATAAAATATTTTAGATCTATTTAAAATTACTTCATTGAAACATCAAACAAGAGGCAGCAGCGAGTGGTTTATTCCTCATGAATATATAATAGTGTAAAATTTAAATCTGTTTAGTTTCATTGAGACAAGTTTTAAATTTTTTCCCTCTAGGCATTGATAGACCACATGAAACTGGTAGCATTAGAAAGTTACAATACATGTTTGGATTCTAGCTGAAAAGCCAATTTATGAGTTTAAAGCACAACTATTCTATACTTTGAACAGACTTTAAATAGTGTCATTATATTCTATTCCTTCAAAATATCCACAAAATATCAAAATATTGCTTATAAGCTAAATCCACCACACACATTTTTCCTCTTCCATCCAATAATCAAAAGCTACAAAATATAGTTATATATTATATAACTAACAATAAACCCAACAAGGAAACACAATAACATAGAAAATATGTTTTTCCTTCTTTTTTCCAAGCATTTCCATCATTTTCAGTAGAAGAAGATCCAGAAGATGCTTCAAACTTAGCCATTAATTCCTTTAAAAGTTCAATTTAAAGGTGAAGGTCGTCTTCTTTTTTCGTTAGAAACTCAGTTTCAGTAATAAGATCATCCTTTTTTATTTTTTATTTATTAATGATAATAATAGTTCTTGGATAAAATTTATTATCTTTTCATTTGCAATAGCCACAGAATATATTCCACAACAGAAATATCTTAACAAAATTCGTTATAAGCCAACAAGAAAATACTATCTAAATCTGGCATAAAGATCAGAAAGTCACAAGGAAAAAATACTTACATCAGACTTATAACACTTAAAAAATATCTCCCAGGATTTTTAGGAGTCCACAATGTGAGATGGACCATAATATTTTCACATCGATAATCCCTTCTAGACTAGTTCGAAGATCTTGAACATCAGACATTTCATAAAAATAAAAAACTAAAGTTGTTGGAAATTTAACAAGACCTAACTACTTCAGAATTTACTCATTATAAGGGGAAAAACCTAACCCTAAGGAGTAGATGTGAAAGTTTTATGAAGGGGCTATTTCCGTGAGAGAAGGTGGAGAGCAGGAAATAAGAAACATTAATAGGCCGATATTCCTTTCAATTATGCGTGGATGAACAAATACACCTCCAAAATTAGATGAGTTGAAAATCGGTAAGAAAAAGACCACTAGATTATGTCACGTGTTGCGATCTGGTGTTAATTTTCATATTAACCAGCTTATTATGTTAGTTGGCTAATTTTGTCAAGAGGGGTATATTTGGACAAGTATTGGACGACAGTGGCATGTTTGTCCGAAGTATTAATGTTGAGCAAGTTTGCCCAATTTCGCATAATTCATGGGCATATATAGCCCTTTTCTATACTTGTATTTGAATGAGCAATAGAGATATTATCTTTTGGGTTCAAGAACTCTAACTTTGAATCATCATAAATAATCTTATATTTGGGATGAATTCTTATGGATTTGATCCATAAATGATATTAGAATTAAAATTTTAATGGTGTTTTATGATCATAAATGCACCATTAATGCTTACTGATGAGAGAAATGCTTCTTATTCTCTCTTGAATTCAATACCATACTTCGAAGCGAAAATTCTTTCTTTCTTTTGACTTCCCCTTTCAGCTCTTTAAAATGTCCTGAAGCTGCGTAGCCTATGCTAGGCTACACATGATGGCTACATAAGGAATGAGCTTTGTCTCTTTTCTAAATATTACTTCTGTTATTTTCTACTCAGCTCGCATAGCCAAGGGGTAGGAGGCTGGGTAGGCTTTGTGTGTAATAGTGTCACCCTTTGATGGTAGGTTATACTCTTAGGTTTTAGTCGCTTATTGCGCTATAATTTACTGCATTTTAATTGAGTTTGAGCTTTAATTGTTAGCGTTTTGCACTTATTGCGTGTTTCATGCCTTGTAGGAATGATTTCAAGTTATGTAGATATTGTAAAACTAATTCGAGTTATTTGGAGATTTTAAGTCTGAGTAAAAGCCCAAAGGAATAAGCCGGGATTTGGAGGCTGAGGATCACCTCGTGGAAATCAAAATTCAAGGAAGAATCAACTGCTAAAAAAATACACTAGTGTGAGGCACTGTGTGACGCATCAGTGTAAATTAATGTCAGAAATTGACAAAGTTCAGAAGCTACCGAGGTGTGTTAGTGCACACTGGGCGTGCAAAATAGGCAGTATACTGGTCAAAGTGCGTGGCCATATGCACGAGCACACTCCCAGGTGCGCGGCCGCGCACGTCCAACTCCGGAAAGTGTCCTATTTCGCATAGGAAGGTGTTTTCGCTTGGGTCCGACCCTACTTGGTATATATACATGGGAAAACGGTATTGTTTGGACTTTTGACATACTTTAGACCTAAGGAGGCTAAGGAGAAGTGGGTGAAGCAAGAGCACAAGGATTTCATCCTTCAATCCTCACTCAAGACAAGAGTTTGGATCGTTTTAGGTTTTCTTTAACTTAAACTTATTGTGACGAATTACTCCATATCCATGGAGTAATTCTTTATTAGGGAGTGATGGATTTGATGTTTTGATGATTGTTTGTGGATATTAACTTTAGTTTTTATGTATTGAATCGTTTTTGGATGTTTTAATTGTTGCATCTATATTCACTAGTTCATGTAATCGAAGGCATAACTTGTGATGTTTTTTGCATTATCTTAGTGGTTGAATTCATTGATTCTTCTTAGTAATCGAAATAGGCTAGTTGAATTATTGTTTAGACCTACTTAGGAGGATAATCGAAAGAGGATATTTTAATGACCAACCCACTACGAATTATTGCATATCTTCACCGAGCATAAATTGGTTCATATTGTGAGGTTGAGACTTAATCGAGAGAGGAGTTTCTACAAAACATTTGAACAAATAATTTAGTGAATTCGAGAGACTCACTTGAATCTTAGAAGTGAATTAACTAGAGTTAAATCCCTGACAATTATCTTGCACCTATCCAATCAACCCCTATTTTCTCCCATTGATATCTTCTTTGCTTACTCTTGTTGTGATTGTCATTAGCCAATAGTTTAGACTTTTAGTTAATTTTAGTTTTAAATCACACAAATCTAAATTGTTAAAATCCAATCAAGTGAATACGATATTATATTATACTATATTCGACTAGTGAGCACATTTGAGTGTTTGTTTTACGCTCGTCAATTTTGACGTCGTTACTGGGGATTGACAATCAATAGTGTTGGAAATAGTTTGCAGTGCTAATTTAGGAACATTTATTTTTATTTTTTATTTTTATTTTTCCCTTTTTATGTATTGTGTTCCTTGATTGTGCACAAAATATAGGTTAGGTTGGTGCATGACTCGATCTTCTAGGAAGGAAGTGCTACTATACGAACCAGAAATGGAGAAACAACCGCGAGAGTTGAGGAAGGAAAGAAATCTCCCCGGGAATACTGAGAAGGTTGGGCAATCCTCAACCAATAAAATTATGACGAGAGATGATGATAATGTTGATTTGGCTGCAAGAGAGGCAGCCCGGCAAAGAGAAAAAGCCGCAAGGAATGCTGAGGAAACAGCTCTTCAAAATGCAGAACTTGTCTATGAAGAGGAGAGGGCTCAGAAAATTGCTTAGAAACGACCCGTGGGTGCAAAACAATTCGGAAGTATAGATCCTGGTGCTAGGAGACCACTTGGTGATTATGCTAGACTAGTCTACAACCAAGGATTATTAAGTGCGAGACCATCTTCAGTTGCAGCTAACAATTTTGAGTTGAAGCAAGGGTTGCTCCAAACTCTTCAAAACATCTGCGTTTTCAGAGGAAAGATGAACAAAAATCCAAACAATCATCTGATGGACTTCGAGGAGATTATGAACAGCTTTCAATACAATGATGTGTCACAAGATGCAGTTTACTTAAGGGCTTCCTCATCACACTTAAAGATGATGCAAAGCACTAGCTTTGGAGCTTGCTTACTGGATCAATCAGAACATGGGACGAGATGACCAGAAAATTTCTTGGCAAATATTTCTCATCAGCTAAGACGGGCAAGTTTAGAAGAGAAATCCATAACTTTTGCGAAAATCAAATTGAAGCTGTGTTTGAAGCTTGGGAGAGGTTTAAGGAGATAGTGCGAAAGTGTCAACATAGTGGAATTCAACTCTAGATGCAACTCCAGGACTTTTTGGATGGATTGACACCAGCCTCACGCAGAATATTGAGCAATGCAGCTGGAGGTCCGTTGATGAAAAAGACTCCAGAGGAGATAGTCACAATTCCAGATGAGTTATCTGAGGATGCAAATCAGTGGCCCTCTGAAATTGCTGAAAGAAGAAGATCAACTGGTGCTCACTAAGTTGACGCTAACACATATATGAAGGTACATCTTAATGCCATAGCAAAGGAAATAAGAAAGCTGACCTTAGCTTCGATACACAGTGAGCCTCATGCAGCATATGACATATGTGTAAGAGGGCACCCTACTCATGAGTGTGAAGCCTCAATCGAGGATGTTAATGCTGTTGGAAATTATAACTTCAATGCAATCAGTCTGAAGCACTCCGGTTTTTCATGGAGTTCACCTGAGGCTACTGCAAATGCACGGCAACAAAACAATCCCAGATCTCAAGGAGCTCCTGGTTTTGTGAATCAGCCGAGGCTGCAGTTTCAGCCTCAACAGCCAATTCAATCTGGGTTAGATGATCTAATGAAGTCCTTCATTTTCAAGACAGATGAGAGATTAGATGCTCATGGTGTAGCTATCAAAGAACTTGGCACTAGTTTGCGCAACTTGGAGAAGCAATTGGGACAAATTGCAACTGTACCTTCTGAGAGAATCCCAAGTACTCTGCCTGCTGATACCGAAAGAAACCCCAAATAAATAGTGAATGTTGTGACCTTGAGAAGCGGGAAAGTGTTGAGAGATCCCACTCCAGTCCAAAAAGAGGTGGTACCTGAAAAAGAAAGTGGGGAGCAGCTGAAAATTGAAATTGATAAGAAGAAGAAAGGCAAGAAGGGATCTGAGAAAAAGATGAAGGAGGAAACTTCAAGAAGGAAAGAATCTAATGAAGAGAGAAAGCACATGCCTGCCCTACCTTTTGCCCAAAAGCTGTTTAGAGAAAATCCGGACAAGCAGTTTGAGAGTTTCTAGATATGCTGAGAAAGGTTAATGTAAATTTGCCATTTACAGAAGTTCTCTCACAAATGCCAGCTTATGCCAAATTCTTGAAGGAGATCCTTACAAAGAAGAGGAAGATAGAAGAGACCTCAGTGGTCAAGCTCACAGAGCATTACAATGCAATCTTGCAAAACAAACTCCCACAAAAGTGTGGAGATCCAGGGAGTTTTACTATACCTTACTCATTAGATACTCTTAATTTTGATAAGTCTTTGTGTGATTCTGGTGCCTCAATTAATTTAATGTCTTTGTCTATTTATAGGAAGCTGGAGAATGAGGTTGGAGATATAAGGTCTGCATCAATATCTTTGCAGCTAGCACACCAAACAACTATAATACCTGAGGGGATAGTGGAAGATGTCTTAGTTCGGGTAGATAAGTTCGTATTTCCAGTAGACTTTATAGTGGTGAAGATGGAGGAGAACAAGGAGATACCCCTCTTAGGAAGAACATTCTTAGCAACGGGTAGAGCAATTTTAGATATACATGATAGAAAACTCATGCTTAGAATGGGTGAAGAGACCGTGACATTCGAGATGAATGTGAAGATGGGGGTAAGAAAAGAGAAGCTAGCTGCAAGTGTAGAGTGGAAAGTGAAAAGTTAGAAAGAGAAGGTTCCAGTGAATGAGAATGATAAGTGTGGGGTGTACCAAGAAGGCTGAGAAGAAGCTGTCTGCATGGATATGTGCACTGGTTCGGGCGCATGGAATGGATCCTGACTTCGACTCAGACCTCGACTACAGATTCAGGGAAGTTTTCTCTACCTTGAACCTTTTAATTGTGTGGCATGGGGACATGCCACAACTTAAAGTGTGGGGTGGGGGATATTTGTATGTATGTATGTATGTATATTAATATTAGTTTTTGTTTGTTAGTTTTAGTATTCTAATTGAAGAAAAAAAATTGAAATTTTTTTTTTTTAAAATTTTTGATTTTTCCTGACGATGGATATCACATCGACAGGTTTCTTGAGGGATAAAGTCGAAAGAAAAAAAGACAAAAAGATTTTATGTTGTTAGGTAGTGTATTAATTCTTTCTTGGTTTTTTTTTTTGTGCCGTGGTTCTTTTCCAAGTGTTTTGTTTGAACCAGGTGTAGTTAGTTTTTATTTTTGTTAGAAGTAGGAAACCTTGTGCTATGATTTGAATAAGAAGTAATATCTCTTGAATTTATTATGCTTTGAGAATAGTAAATGCTTTAGTTGTGACGCTTAGGCCAGTTTTTGACTCTTGCATAAGTATCTTAATTCGTATAAGTTTAACTTTGTTTAACTGCTTTGACTAGAGTTTCTTGATGAGTTCGATCCTGAGTGAGTTATTTGCCATGTGTGTGTGAGGTTTTGTATTATTCTGTGCATTGCATTTGATGTCTAGAACTTGCCCCGTGTGTTTGCAAAGTCAATAGTAGTTTTCTGCAGTCTTGGAAGTAATATAGGCATTTTGTTGTAGAGCCAGTTAATGCTTTTACCCACCTAATTGTTATGTATCTTAGTTAACCCCTTTGAATATGTAATCACGTTTCTTTGGCAACTACATTACAAGCCTTACTCATTTGTTTAAATGGACCATCTATTTGAACCTTTTACCTCTCGTGAGCACTTGAAATTGTTATGAACTTTGTAAAAGTTGAAGTGTGAGGTTATTGGGTTGGTTTTTGAGTGGAACTAATGAAATAAGAAGAAAGGTGCACTATTTTGAAAAAAGTAAGAGCCACTTAAATTGAGAAAGAAAAAAATATAGTTGTATTGTTATGAAATTATTCATTGATAAGTGGTAAATCTTGATGTAATTGTGCTTAAAGAAGTGCGGAATCAATGTATATTGATGTGGAGGTGGAGTCTTGGTTTGACATAAGTGTAGGGTTTTAAAAAAAAAGGAATGTATGTATTAAAGTGCTTAGGGAGTGTAGTCACTCTTATATCTATATGTATCCCACCCATCCCGTAGCTTACATTACAACCAATTAAAGTCCTACTTGATCCTTGACTAAATGAACTCAATTAGTGGAGTAATATACTACGGGCAAGCCTATGGTTCATCTTTTGTGGCATATGAATATTTTTCCGAGAGTGAGTGAATTCTTTCTATCTTGAGTTCCTAATTGTTCTTAAATTTGATTCTGTGTGGAACTACTCTCTGTTGTTGTGAGAGCACTAGATTCATGTAGGAAAGGTAATGTCATTGACCTTTGTGTTAGAGTAAGTAAGCAGGTTATGGATAATGCATGGTACATGTGAGTCAAATCTTGAGGTGAAGATGTTACACTACTATGCTTAGTCTATTTTAAATATTCTTGGTATGATAGGTTATGAGAGTTGTGTAATGAGGTCGTGTCTATATAAAGTGTAGTTTGATTTCTCGAGGACGAGTATGGGTTTAAGTATGGGGTGTTGATGTTAGGCTATAATCTCAGGTTTTAGTCGCTTATTGCACTCTAATTTACTGCACTTTAATTGAGTTTGAGCTTTAATTGTTAGTGTTTTGCACCTATTGTGTGTTTCATGCCTTGTAGGAGTGATTCCGAGTTATGTAGATATTGTGGAACTAACTCGAGTTATTTGAAGCTTCAAAGTCTAAGTAAAAGTCCAAAGGAATAAGTCGGGATCGTTTTCGGGGGTTGAGGATCACTGCTAGATGTCAAAATTCAAGGAAGAATCAACTGCAGAAAAAATACACTAGTGCGAGGCACTGTGCGACTCAATAGTGTAAATTTATGTCAGAAATTGGCAAAGTTCAGAGGCTACTTAGGTGCGCGAGGGCGCATTGGGCGTGCGAAATAGGCAGTATACTGGCCAAGGTGCGCGGCCGCGCACGTCCAACTCCGAAAAGTATCCTATTTCGCATATGAAAAGGTGTTTTCGCATGGGCCCGACCCTACTTGGTATATATACATGGAATAGCAGTAGCTTTTGGACTTTTGACATACTTTAGACTTAAGGAGGCTAAGGAGAAGTGGGAGAAGCAAGAGCACAAGGATTTCATCCTTCAATCCTCACTCAAGACAAGAGTTTGGATCGTATTATGTTTTCCTTAAACTTAAACTTATTGTGATGAATTACTCCATATCCACGGAGTAGTTCTTCATTAGGGATTGATGGATTTTGTGTTTTGATGATTTTATGTGGATATTAACTTTAGTTTTTATGTATTGAATCGTTTTTGGATGTTTTAATTGTTGCATCTATATTCACTAGTTCATGTAATCGAAGCCATAACTTGTGATGTTTTTTGCATTATCTTGGTGGTTGAAGTCATTGATTCTTCTTAGTAATCGAAAGAGGCTAGTTGAATTATTGTTTAGACCTAGTTAGGAGGATAATCGAAAAGAGGATCTTTTAATGACCAATCCACTATGAATTCTTGCATATCTTCACCAAGCATAAATTGGTTCATATTGTGAGGTTGATACTTGATCGAGAGAGGAGTTTCTACTGAACGTTTGAACTAATAATTTAATGAATTCGAGAGACTCACTTGAACCTTAGATGTGAATTAACTAGAGTTAAATCCCAGACAAATATCTTGCACCTATCCAATCAACCCGTATTTTCTCCCATTGATATCTTCTTTGTTTACTCTTGTTGTGATTGTCATTTGCCAATAGTTTAGACTTTTAGTTAATTTTAGTTTTAAATCACACAAATCTAAAATGCTAATCCTCTTGGATATCAATTAAACTAGAAGCTACGAAAGCACTGTTTAAATTCAATCCCTGTGGATACGATATTATATTATACTATATTCGACTAGCGAGCATATTTAACTGTGTGTTTTGCGCTCGTCACCCTTGAAGCTCTAAATTCCTCCTCCTATGTAAATAGTTACGCAGATTATGCGTAGCCTAAATATGGCTGCATAGTTAGGATGTTTTGTTCTACTAGCAGTATCTTATTTCCCCTTTAGGCAGTTTTCTTTTGTTTGCACCTGTGATACCCATTATAATCTCAGCCACTTTAGTCTAAGTTTGTCCAATTGAGTATGAAACGTTACGGGTCTTTACAGTGTATTTGGGTTTTAATTTGAAATATGAATTTGTGAAAGTATCGGCGGATTGCATTGGAATCGAGTTTAAAAGCTGAGAAACTTTATTAATGAACGGTTTCTCTGATTTTTGTTTGTTACCAAATCAACCATTCATGTTGTGCTTGGTGTTTTAAGGAGCTTGTTTCAAAAATTTGAGATGATTTGATTGTTATTTAATTGGTTAAATTGAAATTTAGAAAATTACATGTTTATTATGTTCATGCGAAATTCATGTTTATGATGACCATTTTATCTATTTGAGTATATATGACTCATAAATTTGATGTTAAAAATTATTTGGGCTTCATTCTTAAAGTAATTCTCAAGTACAATATGAAGTTTGGTAGAATTTAAAAGTGATTTGGGTAAATGTACAACACCCGAGGAATGATGCATGCATAGCCACAAATCGAAGCTATGCACCGTGTTTAGCCATTTCCAGTAGCTCTCATTTGGAGGCCAAAGTTCATTCGTATCGCAATTCAAAATCTTACTGAAAATCGTGATGACATCTAACCCTAAGACTAGATAAGATAAAAACACAATGATATAAGCATATTGAAATAAGATACAACAAGACTAAATTTAATATAAAAATACAGAATAAAACTCCAATTCAGCCAAATATAGTTACATAAGCAAAACTTCCCAAAATCAAGTAATACTGAGTCATGCGCTCTAACCAAAACACATAATAAGTCTCAATTAGTATAATACTCTGTGAAAGTAATACAACGGCAAGAAAATAATAGAAGGGAACTCCAAGGGTCAGCGGTGTCCGTGCAGCACTATGATGAATCCTTTTGAACGGTCCAAACTCATTCCTGAAGAACGCTACCACATACATAAGGAGTTCACTTTCCTAATTCGGAACGTAACCACATTAATTCACATTTCGTCACAAGAAAGCCACTCTTGTTTTGCCATAAATGCATAATCAAGAATAGCCACCCTTATTCTGTCATATGTGCATAATCAAGAATAACCACCCTTATTCTACCACATGTGCATAATAATAATCACAATCGCGTGGAAAATTTCTGAGTCGACACCCAATCAATCCGCCTAACGTGTCCACATGTGCCATTATAATAACAAGGAAATATGTCAAATTAACATCAAAAGACATATGCTCATAATTTATCAACAAAGTGCACAAACTCATTACGCAACTCGTCTCTTTGGGTCTATGGAATAAACTCCCCTAAGAAAAAAATCAGAAAATTGGGACTATGTAAGTTATGATGTGCAAGCTGGCCTACTCGCCTTGTAGGTCTTCCATGATATGTACGCGAACCCCGTTAATTAAAAGGTAGTAAAGTCAGCCCCTCTCGACTCCACCAAACCCAAGCTACGCAGAATGCAATGACACTAATCAAAGAAACCCTATGCATCCTCCGAAACCCCTACACCGAACTAGGGAGGATGAAGTTTCTAGAACCTCTCAAACCTCTTCTACTCCTTAGTAGACACAACTGGCTCTACCTCAGGCTGAACTGTAACTACTGGTTGCACCAACACAGCATCCGGTGTCTGATAAATATAAGCCAGATATTGTGGTGTACGTGCTGCAGAAGTTTGGGCACCACCCCGAGCCTGTGAAGCAGCTGGTGCAACTGGAACAAACCTTGCCTGGGCCAAGCTCACGAACATACTCATAAACTAAGACAATGTCTCTTGAAGTCTGGGGTAGAAACAACCCCCTCTATTGCATGCTCAACATGCTCGGGTTCCTGACCCTCAATTGGAGCCACTAGAGGCTCCACAACTGCTATTCTGGTAGGTGCTCTAGCTACACATGCCCTACCTCAGCCCCGACCTCTTGCGGCTCTAATAGAAGGTGCTAGTGACTGCTCAGTTGATCAAGTGGAACGCGTCCTCACCATCTGTTAGAGAATAGAAGAGTAAGGATTTAGACTTTGGAATAAATGAATCTGCACAATAAAAAATGAAAGAAAGTAAAGTTTCCTAATAGCCCGATAACCTCTTGAAGATAAGTACAGATGTTTTCGTTCCGATCGGCAATATACTAGTAGACTTGCTCATGACTCGTATAACTCATGAACCTAGAGCTCTGATACCAAGTTGTCACGAACCAAATCCGACCAATGGTCGTGATGGCACCTAACCCCTAAAACTTGGTAAGAAAAACACACAATGATATAAGCATATCGAAATAAGATACAACAAGATTGAATTTAACATCAAGATGTGGAATAAAGCTCCAACTCAGCAAAACATACGTACATAAACCAAACTTCCCAAAAATCCGGTATTATACTAATGTCATGAGCTCTAATCAGAATACATAATGAGTCTCAAAAAGTACAATACGATATGAAAGTAACACAATAGTAAGAAATTAATGGAAGGGACTCTAAGGGCATGATGCAGAACTGCCTTGAATCCTCTCGAACGGTCTAAACTCACTCCTGAAGACCGCTACCACTGGCACCGAATCTGCACATATGTAGAAGTGTAGTATGAGGACGGTTCAATATGTACTAAGTATGTATCTAAAACAACCTCGATAAAGTAATGATAAAATTCAAGTCATTTGATACTCAATAATCAAAGAATCCTGTGCAATATTTCGAATAACTGCAACAAGAATATAGGAAGATGTAGTACTAGTCAATTCATTAGTTTACTACAGGAAATAATTCAATTTGGAATATGAACTACAAACAAAAATATCTATTAAACGGATTAAAAGAATATAGTTGCAATACCTATTATCTAAAGAGGAATCTTCCCAATAGTATCGGCCATTTACCCTACTTCCCTCCAGATTTCATCAAGTGGTCATGCTAGAGACATAAACAGTCATGGATAGTAAAATTATGGGGCTACTGCAGTCTTCAGAAGTCTAAACTAAGGAGACTTAAGAACAACTTAGGAAGGATAAGAGCCGCATCTACAAAGTAAAAGAAGTTGTTGGAGGCGATGCAATGATACTCACCTCAGCCTTTATGGCGGCATCAGTTACCCAATTTAATACAACGAAACAAGAGTTATCAACTTAACAAAGGTAAACCACCATGTTTGATAAAAAAAATCACAAGATGATAATAGAGGCATAGAGTATCATGTTAAACAACGTGAAATCATGTAAAGTGCATAACAATACATAAGGAGTTCACTTTCTTAATCTGGAATATCACCCCTTTAATTCACATTTCATCACAAGAATGCCACCCTTATTTCGCCACATGTGCATAATCAAGAATAGCCATCCTCTTCCGCCACAAGTTCATAATCAAGAATAGCCACCTTTATTCCGCCATATGTGCATAACAATAATCACAATCGCATGGCGAGAATTCCGTACCGACACCCAATAGATCCGCCCAACATGTCCACATGTGCCATTATAATAACAAGGTAATATGCCAATTTACCATCAAAAGAGAAATACTCATAATTTGTTAACAAAGTGCACAAGGACATGGAAGTAAATAAATGTGGATGAGGATTCGACATATAAAGCATGACTATGGCTAAATTAATTTAGCAATAATTCCACAAATGTCCAACTTGACTAATTTAGAAAAATCATAATCCTAAAGCATGATATCTAGCATAGAAAGATAAGCCCGCGTAGTCATACAATGAATTATACATATATAAAGAGGGCACACAATCAAATCAAGGCATAGTAGGAACCAACAGTCTAATCCGGTCATTTTTCATACATAGCACCTGCATATACACTCATCACCTCGCATATGCGTTTCATCACAAACATCACAATTAGACAAATAAGGTCCAAGCCTATGGGTTATTACTTCATACAAGATTAGACAAGATACTTACCTCAAACAAACCAAATCAACACTCTAAATACGCCTTCTCACGCGAATCATCCTCCGAACGGCTCGAATGTAGTAAAAAATAAATCAAGAATAACAAACAAAATCATAAAAGATAACCCCAAATAAAGCTTCAATTTTTATACAAATACAAAAGGTCAATCCAAAAAACCCAGGCCCATACTCCAGAACCCGAAAAAAATCACAAGGAAATTAAGTCCAAAATCACCATATAAACCTATTGGAACTATCAAATCACCAATCCGAGGTAGTTTAAATTAAAGTCAAACCTTGGTCACCTGTTATAACTCGAGGTTTCAATTATGAAATTAAGTATTCCAATTCACTCCAAAACCTTTCCGAAACCAAACCAACCATCCCTGCAAGTCACAAAATAACAAATACACATATGAGGATCATCAAATAAGGTAATAAGGCTCAAATACACAAAACAACCAGCCGGGTCGTTACAATCGTAGCAACAAACCAACCATGCTTAGTAATAAAATTGCATATGTAGCAAAGTATCACATGCCGTAGCCAGGGTTTGAGGAAACAAGAAAAAGTATAAAGCATTATTATCAGCATTGTGTGATCCATTCCTTTTACCTTCCAATTCCTCTACTCTTTTGACTTCATTGATTGGAAAGGATGAATATTTGTTCATATTAACTGCTAGTCTAATTTTTGTGTCCATTAATTTTCATTTCATGTTACTTTCTTTTGTATTTTTTTCTTTTATTTTGTTGTCAATTATTTGGCTTAAATTTGTTTATCTTTTAATTGTTCTTCTTTATGTTATGACCCAAAATCCCACCTTAAGGATCGTGATGGCATCTAGTCTCTAAGACTAGGTAAGCCTAACATATAATGAGATCAAACAACACATAGAACCTTAACTATTAAATAAAAAAACTGGAAAAATGCCATAATATAGCCGTAAAGTGAATACAACAATCATACATCCCAAAACCTAGTAATATGGAGTCACAAGCGCTACAGAGAGTACACAAGAAGTTTAAAAATACAACACTTTTTAGGATACAAAAAACAGTAGTAAAGAAACAATAGAAGGTGACTTTGAGGCCAGCAAGCGGTATAATGGATATACCTTGAAGTCTCCATAGCTCTGGCTTGACTATCTAGCGACCAGCACGATTCGAGGTACTTGGATCTACACAAAAAATTGTGCAAAAGCTAGTATGAGAACACTAAAATCGCTACCTAATAAGTAGGAGTACTGACGAGGGTTAAGTCATGACACTCATTAGACAAATAACCTGTGCAGAATATCGATATGAAACTAACAATGGAAAGGATAACATCATAAATATCAATCTGAAACTGACAGCGGAAAGGATAACATAATAAATATCAACAAAGAATAGGGCATGTGGTAACATGGCAAATTAACCAACAACTCGTAAAACACAAAGTGAAATAATCTAAGTAAAACAAAGATGTGTTCAAATCATCAACCCATTCCAACACAAGAATAACATCAAGAATCACTCCAAAATACCACAAAACATAATCAACAAGCGACCCTTATGACGTCGTGTGAGCTCCACAATGAAATATTTCCCCTTTATAACTACATGCGCATAAACCCCCTTATCTCGCCGCGTGTGCCTCACAATGAAGTATTTCCCTTATTTGCAACATGCTCATAAGCCCCCTTATCTCACCGCATGTGCATCAATAAACAACACCCTTATGCCGCCGCATGCATATCTCGCCAGCCTTATACTCCACACAATAACAATCACCCACACAATGCGTATACATGTGACACAACATCACCAAAGCAATAATACCAAAGTTACACCATGATATCGCCCACGGCTCAGCAATAATATGAACAAGAATCAAATAAAAACATAAGGGTGTCGGGAGTAAATAACAATAAGACATGTTTCATATAACAAACAACCCCAATTGAAGGCATATTAATAAACTAAGGTCTAATCCGAACAAATATCACACATACACTGGTGTACATACTCGGCACCTTATGTACACGTCGTCTCACGTAGCACAAATAATGCAGATTAGACCAAATCCTTAGGGAAAAGTCCAACAACACAAAGTTAGCCAAGATTTTACTTCAAACAAGCTAAGTCAATACTCTAAGAAGCAATTCTCGCGTGAATTACCCTTCGAACGGCTCGAATATGGCAAAAACAACTTAATAATAGCAATAAAAGCCATAGGAAAAAAGCCTAAACAATAAAGCTTCGATCTTGGTTCAATTATGCAAAGTCAACTGGAGCTCGCACTTCGGAACCCAACAAACCCCATAAATTTCGAATACCCATTCCAGTACGAGTCCAAAATATGCGTTTCATCAAAATCAACCTCAAATTGACCCTCAATTCATCAATTTTTACTTGAAACAAAAGGTTTTACTAAAATCTCCAATTTCTTCAATTAGATTCACCAATCAATCGCTAAATTCAAGGTTGGAATCATGAATAATAAACAAATTTGAGTCAAAAGTACTTACCCCAATTCAAATCTTTAAAATCCGCTAAAAAATCGCCAAAATCCGATATCTATAACTCAAAATTTTATAAAATAACCAAAACCCTTAAAATGGAGTACTTAAATGATCAGCCCAGGCATACACATCGCGAACACGGCACGTCCCTCACATTCGTGAAGCACAAAATGACTATTGCCTCTGAAACCCCTATCCGAATGCAATGACCTGGTCGCGAACGCGATGTATACCACAACAGAGACAACGCGAACGGGATCCCTCCCATTCAAATGTGGAGGCCAAAAGCTTGATGCCCTAACCGTCCTTAACTTCTACAGGATTGCGACTCCCAGTTCACGATCGCGAAGGCCACTGCCTTCTAAAGCTCTGCAGATGTGATCATCCTTTCGTGAATGTGAAGAACAAATACGCCTACCACCAAATATTCTCCCCGAATATGAATTCCTCGTCGCGATCATGATGAAGTAAACTAGACACCAGCATCAACAGTCCAAAATAAGGGAAAATGGTCCGAAACCCATTTGAATCACACCCGAGGCCCCTGACATCCCGTTCAATCACACCAACTAATCCCAAAACATAACACGAACCTACCCGAGGCCTCAAATCACACAAAACAATAACGAAACCACTAATCGCACTCAATTCAAGCCTAACGAACTAATCTAAATTTGCATATTCAAAACTTATGCCGAACATGCCTAAAGACCTCAGAATAAACTCAAATTTTGCATGCAATTCTCAAATGACACAACTAACCTATTCCAACTCCCATAACCAAAATCCGAACCAGATATAAACAAAGTCAATTCTCGGTCAACCTTCAACTTTCCAACTTTCGCCAAATAGAACCAATTCAACCTAGGGACCTCTAAATCCAAATCCGGACATACGCCTAAGTCCAAAATCATCATACGAAGCTATAGGAAAAATAAAAACACCACTCTGGAGTCGTATATCCTAAAGTCAAGCTCAGGTCAACTCTTACAACTTAAGCTTCTAACCAAAGGACTAAGTGTTCAAAATAGATCCAAAACCTCCGCAAAACCAAACCAACCATCCCTCCACAAATAAACATACGGAAGGGAAAGTGAGGCTCAAATACACACAACGACCAGTAGGGTGGTTACATTATCCCCCTCTTAAACAAACGTCCATCCTTGAATGAGTATAGAGACATACATAAAGTGCACAAATGGTGAGGATATCGACTCCGCATATCATGCTCGTCTCCCAAGTCACCTCCTCGATCGGTTGACCTTTCTAGTGAACCCTCACCGATGCAATGTTCTTCAACCTTAACTTCCAGACCTGCCTGTCGAAAATAGCCACTGGCTCCTCAACATAGGTCAATTCGTTGTCCAATTGCACTAAGTTGAAATCTGACACAAGTGACGGATCACCATAATACTTGTGGAGCATGAAATCATTAAACACCGAGTGAACTCTCGATAAGGTGGGTGGCAAAGGAAGTCTGTAGGCCACCTCACCCACTCTCTCAAGAATCTCAAAAGGACAAATATACCAAGGACTTAGCTTGGCCTTCTTCCCGAACCTCATCACACCCTTCATGGATGAAACTTTGAGCAGAACCCTCTCACCTACGACGAATACCACATCATGAGCCCTCCTATCAGCATAACTCTTTTACATGGATTGCATTGTATGAAGCCGCTCATGAATCAACTTCACCTTCTCCAAAGCATCATAGACCAAATTAGTTCCTAACAACCTAGAATCCCCAGGCTCAAACCAACCAACCGAGAAACGATATCGCCTCCTATAGAGGCCTCGATAGAGCGATCTGGATACTCGACTCATATTTGTTGTTGTAAGTGAACTTACCTACCATTAGAAATTGATCCCATGGGCCCCCAAAATCAATGACACAGGCACATAACATGTTCACCAAAATCTGAATAGTGTGGTTAGACTGTCTGTCCGTCTATGGATAGAATGCCGTACTCAACTCGACCTTTGTGCCCAACTCACACTGCACGGTTCTCCAAAAATGCAATGTGAACTGCGTTCCCTGATCGGAGATAATAGACATCGGCACACTATGAAGGTGAATAATCTCATGAAGATAAATTTGAGCCAGCTGCTTTGAAGAGTAGGTAGTTATAACTCGAATGAAGCGTGCGGACTTGGTCAATCTATCCACTATGACCCACACTGCTTTAAATCTTCTCAAGTTACGTGGAAGTCCAACTTCAAAATCTATTGTAATGCGCTCCCACTTCCACTCTGGAATATCAAGCCTCTGAAGTAAACCACCGGGTCTATGATGTTCGTACTTCACCTGCTGACAATTAAAATACCGAGCCACATACTCTACAATATCTTTCTTCATTCTTCTCCACCAGTACAACTGCTTCAGATCATGGTATAGCACCCGGATGAATGGAATTCCGCGAACTATGCCAAGGAGTTGACTATTGGTGATGATGCCAAGGAGTTGACTATTAGTGAAGCATCACAATAGACTATATAAGAACCCGATGCTGAAGGCAAAACCAGAACTGGAGTTGTAGTCAAGGCAGTCTTGAGCTTTTGAAACCTCTACTCACACTCGTCAGACCACCTATATGAGGTGCCCTTCTGAGTCAATCTAGTCAAAGGTGCTGCTATGGATGAAAACCCCTCCACGAAGCAGCGATAATACCCCGCCAAGCCTAGAAAACTCCGGATCTCAGTAGAAGTAGACGGCCTGAGCTTACTTTGAACTATCTCAACCTTATTTGGATTCACCTTAATCCCTTATTGGACATCACCTGGACCAAGAATGCCACCAAATCAAGCAGAAACTCGCACTTGGAGAATTTAGCATATAGCTTCTTTTCCCTCAAATGTTTGGAGCACGATCCTTAAGTGTTGTTCATGCTCCTCTTGGTTGCGAGTGTACACCATTATATTTTTTTTATAAATGCAAAAACAAAGGAATAAAGATATGGCTAAAACACGTTGTTCATCAAGTGCATAAAAGCAGCTGGGGCACTGGTCAACCCAAAAGGCATTATGAAAAACTCATAGTGACCACAGCGGGTCTTGAAAGCCGTATTTGGAATATCTGAAGCCCGGATCTTCAATTGATGGTACCTCGATCTCAAACCAATCTTCGAGAATACCCTAGCACCCTGAAGCTTATCAAGTAAATCATCAATACACAGTAGTGAGTACTTGTTCCTGATAATAACCTTTTTCAGCTGCTTGTAATCAATACACATGCTCATAGAGCCGTCTTTCTTCTTCAAAAATAGAACTAGAGCACCCCAAGGTGAAACACTTGGTCTGATGAAACCCTTATCAAGCAACTCCTGAAGTTGTTCCTTTAGTTCCTTCAACTCTACTAGTGACATGTGATATGGCGGAATCGAGATGGGCTTAATGTCCGACACTAAGGCAATACCATAATCAATATCCCTATTGGGTGGAATACCTGGTAGGTCTGCTGGAAAACTCACTCACTGTCGAAACTGACTCAATTGGTAGGAGTATCAGCACTCACATCCCTCCCAAAGTCTAAGTATGCCAAAAAACCCTTCTCAACCATCCGTTGTGCCTTCAGGAAGGACACCACCATACTAGGAACATGAACCAATAAACCTCTACACTCTAACCTCGGCAACCCCAACATAGCCAATGTCACGGTCTTAGCATGACAGTCAAGAATAGCGTGATATGATGACAACCAATCCATGCCCAAAATCACATTAAAATCCATCATATTGAGCAGCAGAAGGTCAACCCTAGTCTCGTAACCCCCGATAGTGAAAAAATAAGAACGATAGAAATGGTCTACCACAATTGAATTCCTACATGCGTAGACATATAAAAAGGGCTACTCAAAGAATCCCGAGAAATATCTAGATATGAAGCAAAATAGGATGACACATGTGAATAAGTGGAAACCAGATCAAACAAAACTGATGCATCCCTATGACATACTGGAACGATACCAGTGATGACAATATCTAATGCAACAGCCTCAATCGTACCAGGGAGAGCATAACAACGGGCCTGGCCTCCTCCTCTAGGACGTCATCTACCCCCTATCCTCCACCCCTAGCTAGTTGTGTAGGTGGAGTAGCAACTAGAGAAGAAACCATAGCCTGAGTACCATGCAGAGGTCCACCCCTCTAAATTCGGGGACAATCTCTCACCATGTGCCTAGTCTCACCACACTCGAAACAACCTCTCTGCAGGCGCGATTGCTGGTACTGATTCTGACCCGAACGGCTAGAATAACCGCTATAGGAACCTCATGCAGAAGGTGCATTAGAAGATGGCCGTCCAAAATGAGTACTCCAAGGTCCCTGAATAGCTAGAGCAGTGCGAGTAACCTATAGAGCATAATGAACTTGATGACTGATAAACCCTGTGCCATGACGAGCTAAAACTGCAGAGCGGGAACTACTAAACCCTCTATAATCTTGAGGCATCTTGGCCTCTCTATCCCCTCTCTCCTGGTCGCACATATTCTCAGATCTCCTAGCAATCTCTACAACCTGCTTGAATGGAATATCAGTCTCCAACTCTCGTGCCATCCCAAATTTGAGACCATAAACGAGTCCATCAAAAATCTACTAATTTTCTCTCTAACACTAGAAATCAAAGCAGGTGCATGATGAAATAACTTAGTAAGCCTCATAGCATACTCGGAAACAGTCATAGTCCCCTGGGGAAACTACTTGAACTCGATGCGCAACGTATCCCTGAGAGTATGTGGAACGAACTCTCTTAAAGAGAGATTAGTGAAGTGAGCCAAAGTAAGTGGCGCTACGTGAGCTGGCCTACTCTCCTCCTAAGTCTTCCATCATCTATGTGGCAGCCCCGTCAGCTGGAAAGTAGTAAGATCGACCCCGCTCAATTTCACCATGCCCATAGTGCGCAGAATATTATGACACTGGTCTAGAATACCCTGTGCATCCCCAGAAGCTGCGCCATTGAAAGTAGGAGAATGTTACTTCTTGAACCTCTCTTACCTCTTCTGCTCCTCCTCTGATGCCACTGGCCTGACCTCGGGCTGAACTTTAATCACAGGCTGTATCGAAATGACACCCGGAGCCGGATCAACATGAGCCCAGCGGTGGGACTCTGAGCTCCTTCCCTAGTATGGAGTACGAGCGGTGGGACTCTGAGCTCCTTCCCTAGCATGAGAAGTAGATGGTGCAACTGGGATCAATCCCTCCTGAGCAAAGTTAGTAAACATGCTCAGGAAGTGCGCTAACGTCTCCTGAAGTCCAGGGGTAGCAACAGGCGCCTCAGGTGCCTGTTCCCCTACCAGAGCTACTGGTGGCTCCTCAATGGCGATCCTAGCACAGCCCCTCACTGTAGCACGTGCTTCACCTTTGCCTCGGCCTCTTCCCCGGCCTCTAGTGACACCGGCTCTAGCGGCAGCATCATCAGTAACTGAAGCTCGTGTCCTCACCATTTGTGAGATAATAGTAAGGCAAAGGCTCAATTTCCAAAATCAATAAAACTGTATGATAAGGAATGAAAGAAGTGAAATTTCCTAATAGTTCTGTAACCTACCGAAGATAAGTACAGACGTCTCCGTATCGATTCGTAAGACTCTAGTAAACTTGTGTGTGACTCATAGAACATATGAACCTAGAGCTCTGATACTAACTTATCACGACCCAAAATCCCACCTTAAGGATCGTTACGACACCTAGTCTCTAAGGCTAGGTAAGCCTAACACATGATGGGATCAAACATAATATAGCAACTTAACTATTAAATAGAAAAATAGAAAATGCCATACCATAGATGTAAAGTGAATACAATAGTCATACATCTCAAAACCTAGTAATACACAGTCATAGCGCTACAGAGAGTACACAGGAGGTCGCAAAATACAATATTATTTGGGATACAATAACAGTAGTAAGGAAGCAATAGATAGTGACTCCGAGGCATGCGAGTAGAACAGCAGGTATACCTTGCTCGACTCTCTAGCCATCAACAGGATCCGAGGTACTTGGATCTGCAAAAAACGCACAGAAGTGTAGTATGAGTACACCACAATGGGTACCCAGTAAGTATCAAGACTAACCTTGGAGGATAGTGACGAGGTTCAAGCCAAGACACTCACTAGATAAATAACCTGTGCAGAATATCAATATGAAACTGACAATGAAAAGCATAACATAGTGAATATCAACAAAGGTTAGGGCATGTGATAATACGACATGGTTAATAACTCGTAAAATGCGAAGTGAAATCATTTAAGGAAAACAAAGATTTGTTCAAGTCATCAACGCGTTCCAACACAAGAATAACATCAAGAATCACCTTGATATACCATGCAACATAATCAAGAAGCCACCCTTATGATGCCGCCTGCGCATCGCAATGAAGTGGTCCCCTTATTTTTAACATGCGCATAAGCCCCCTTATCTCGCCGCATGCGCATCAATAAACACCACATTTATGCTGCTGGGTACGATGTCACCACGCTTATGCTCCATACAATAACAATCACTTGCACAACACGTACACATATGCCACAACATCACCACAACGACAATATCAAAGTCATAAGAAAATATCACCCACAGTTCAACAACAATGTGAGCAAGAATCATAATAATAAAATAAGGGTGCGGGGAGAGAACAACAATAAGACATGTTACATATGACAAACAACCTCAATTCAAGGCGTATTAATAGCCTAAGTTCAAATCCGGACAATTATTCACACATACGCCCGTGTACACACTCGTCACCTTATGCACACGTCATTTCATATAGCACAAATAATGTAAATTAGACCAAATCCTAAGGGCAAATTCTACCACACAAAGTTAGGCAAGGTACATACCTCAAAAAGCTAAGCCAATACTCTAAGAAGCCGTTCCCGAGTGAGTCATCCTTCGGACAACTCGAATCTAGCCAAAATAACTTTAAAATATCAATAAAAGCCATAGCAAACAAGCCCAAACAATAAAGCTACAATCTCCGTTCAATTATCCAAAGTAAAGCCCGAGCCCGCATCACGAAACCTGAAAAAACCCATAAATTCTGAATACCCATTCCAATGCGAGTCCAAATATATGTGCTTCATTCAAATCCAACCTCAAATCGACCCTCAAATCATAAATTTTACTTCAAAAATATTTTTACTAAAATCCCCAATTTCTTCAATTAGATTAACCAAGCAATCGTTAAATTCAAGGTTGGAATCATGAATAATAAATAAATCCGAGTCAAAAATACTTATCCCAATCCAAATCTTGAAAATCTCATCCAAAATTGCCCAAATCCGAACTTTATAACTTAAAAATATAATAAAATAACCATAATCCTCAAAATAGAGTACTTAAATAATCTACCCAGGCATACACATTGCGAACATGACATGTGCCTCGTGTTCGCAAAACACAAGATGAGGACTGCCTCTGAAACACCTAGGTGAATGTGATGACCTGGTTGCGAACGCGATGCATACCATAACAGAGCCTACGTAAATGCAATTCCTCCCACACGAACGCAGAGGACAAAAGGCTGATGACCCAACCGGCCTTCCCTTCTACGCGAACGTGGCTCCCATCTTGCGATCGCGAAGGCCACTGCCTCTCCAAGCTCTATGAACGAGGTCATCCCTTTGCGAACGCGAAGAACAAATACATCTGCCACCAAAAACCCTCCGCGAATGCGACTTCCTCATCACGCTCGCGATGAAGGAAACCAGACACCAACATCAGTAGTCCAAAAAAGAGAAAATTGTCTGAAACCCATCTGAATCACAGCCGAGACCCCCGACACCCCGTTTAATCACACCAAGCAATCTCAAAACATAACGGAAACCTACTCGAGGAGTCAAATAATACAAAACAACATCTAAACCATGAATTGCACCTCAATTCAAACCGAAGGAATGAATCTAAATATCAACAAAGTCAACTCTTGGTCAAACCTATCAACCTTTCAACTTTCGCCAAATAGAACCAATTCAACCTAGGGACTTCCAAATCCAAATCCGGACATACACCTAAGTACAAAATCACCATACGAAGCTGTTGGAACCATAAAAATACCATTTTAGAATCGTCTACATAAAAGTCAAACTCCGATTAACTCTAACAACTAAAGCCTCCAACCAAGGGACTAAGTGTCCCAAATCAATTCAAAACCTCCCCGAAACTAAACCAACCATCTCCATAAGTCACGTAATCATAAATACACACACAGTAAGCTTCAAAAGGGAAAATGAGGCTCAAATATACAAAACTACCGGTCTGGTCGTTACACTTTGTGTCGCCACAAGTTCAATTTCAGATTGATATTTGTGACTTACTTGGTGATATTTAAATTATTAATTATTAAAAGGATTAAAGAGCATTCCTTGAGCTGGAAAAGTCTGACCTTTAGTGTATACATGAATGTTGAATGACATCTATTTGAGTGATACATATGAAGGAGTAATTTGGTGAGGTACATTTTCCTGTTATTTATTTGCTTGTATTGAAGATGTCTTTTATAGCTTTGGGTAGTCTGTGTGACAATAATTTTGATAACTATATCTATGATTGAGATGAGGGATGCTTTGAAAATGATTATGGGTCGAATGAAGATTATGGATCTAACAATGGAGATTATGGATACTAAAATAAAGATTATGGAGCCAATGATGAGTATGAAGCCTATGATGGATTAAATAAGGGTTACAAGGCTTATGACTCCAACCACGATAGTGAGGATAAAGAGACTTCAAGGTATGAATATTCTATTTATTCTTCTTGTGATGAATAAGATGATGGGGATAATGATTGTGAATATTAGTTTGAAGAAGAAACTACTATAAGGTTTTTCATATGCATCTTTTTCTTGTAGGGCATCCATGGATTTAGGAAGTTAAGCACTGCAACCTGCAATTATCACTTTTCACTTCTTTTCGCTAACAAAATGTTGGATTGATGGACATAGCACACCATTTATTGCTTCTTTGATGAATACTTGGGGTACAATCCAATCCAGATCTCCCAGGAGGATCAAGAGAAGACCATAAAATGCCCTATGGGACCTTTACTTTTAAGAGGTAATGTACTCCCTACCTTCCAATATTGTATAATCCATCTTTACCATTATGGTGGAAGATCCTTTTGGTGTTCATCAATGATATCTCCGTCCTAGGAGGTTTTTTTGATGATGCTTGGCAAATTTGAACACTTTAAGAGGTGTAAAGAAATAAGAATTGTTTTGAATTGAGGGAAAAACTATTTCATGATGGAGGAAGTTATTTTCTTTGGTCATAAAGTCTCCAAATATGGGTGTTGAAGTTGACTGGAAAAAGATAGATGCTATTGCAAGGTTATCTTCTCCAAATAACGTGAATAGCGAGAAAATTGTTTTAGGGCATTGGAGATTCAATCGGAGGTTCATTAAAGGCATCTCAAAAGTGATGAACCTGTTGTGAGTTATTTGTGAAATATTTTAAGTTTAATATTGATGAAGTTTGCATGGTTTCATTTGAAGAATTCAAATGAAGTTTGACAATTGTTCCTATCATTCAGTCTCAAACTAAGGAGTTTCCATTTGACTTTATATGTGACGAAAGTGACGTTGCTTTGAAATTTTTGTCGGGACAAAGGGTGGACAGGATCTTCCATCCTATTCATTATGCAAGTAAGAAAATGAATACAACCCGAATGAACTATACGGTTCCAAGAAAGAAACTTTAGCTATTGTATATGAAAAGTTCTATTCTTATCTTATATATTTTAAAGAGTTGGTTCATTATAGAGTTCGACGTGGAGATCAAGGACAGGAAGGCTACTGATGTAATAATCCGATCAGTCGTTTTGTGTATTAGAGCTCTGTTTTCCCTATTTGTTGCTTCATGTATGTGTGCTTGTTGTTTGATGACTTGTAGGGTTGGTTAGGTTGGTTTCCGGGAAGTTTGAGATAGAGTGGAGACACTTAGTCGCATTTTGGAAGCTTAAATTTTTAGAGTTGATCAAGATTTGACTTTTAAGTAGAAGATATCGGATTGGTGATTTGATGGTTCCGATAGGTTTGTATAGTGATTTTTGACTTAGGCCTATGTCTGAATTTAGATTTGGCGGTTCCTAGGATGTCTTAGCTCTATTTACCAAAAGTTGGCAGTTTGAAGGTTTGGAGAGTTTATAAGGTTTGACGAGGGATTGAATTTGATGATATAGGATTCGGAAGGTTGTTTCGGAACTTTGAATATGTTCGTTTTTTCATTTGGAACTTGTGTGTAAATTTTGGGTGTATTTCGGATTTGTTGGGCTTGAATCAGGTGCTTGGTTTAACGTTTGGATGTTCTTGAACTTAAGAGAAGTTCGAATTGTGTTTTGATCATTGATTTATTGATGTAATATTATTGAATGTGATTGGAGGCATTGGATAGGTCCAAGTAGTATTTATGGACTTATTAGTTTTGATTGGACAAGGTCTGGGGTGCTCAGTGGTGTTTCAGTTGGGTTCTGGATCATTTTGGTGTTTTATGACAGGTCTGGTGCGGCTGTGTCACACCTGCAAAGTTTTGTGCGCAAGTGCGATATCACACATGCAGAAGAAGAGGCACAGATACGAGCTTGATCTGGGACCAGGAGGGCCACTTCTGCGAAGGTTGGAGCGCAAAAGAAAATACGCAAAAATGATATTTGGGCGAACCTGTGGCATCACAGAATAGGAACTTTATCAGCAGGTGTGAGTGGTCGGTTGTTTAAGTGAACTCACAAATGCAAGGTTTTGACCGCAAAAGCGGTATCACAGAAGCGACCAAGTGACCCACATATGCTGCAAAACACTGGGCAGACTTATATTTTCAAGAGTTTAGTTCATTTTTTATTATTTGGAGTTTTGGAGCTCGGTTAGAGGCGATTTTTAGGGAGATTCTCATCATTACATTATGGGTAAGCAATTCTCACTTGTATTGGATATTTATCTTAATTCCCATGGAATTATGCATTTAATCATGTGATTTTAGAGGAAAGGTTGGGATCTTAGCCTACAACTTAAGAGAATGTATTTCAGCAATATGAGGGTCGTTTTGAGCTTAGTTTTAGAATCTAATCACATATTTGAACTCACTGGGTTATGGATAGCCGGGATATGCCTTTTAACTCGCGTTTTGACCGTGTGGGCTCGAGTTGATTTTTATTGACTTTTTGTATTTGAACAAACATTGAAGCTTTATTGTTTGGATTTGATCTGTATGGCTTTGTTTGACGTTATTGAGTTTTCTTTACTAGATTTGAGCCGTTAGGACTGATTTGAGAGGGAAGGCATTTTTGGACTATTGATTTTGCTCGTTTTAGGTAAGTATCATGCCTAGCTTTGTCTTGAAGGACTAGTTGCTTGAATCCTTGATGTTGGCTACGTGCTGGGGGTGGCGTACATACGAGGAGTTGAGCATATGTGCGTAAATCGGGTTTATCCATATTTCGGGTAGTCATTAGGCTATAAGATATCTTGTTTTAAATATTTGTGACTCTTGCTATCATGATTTATATTTTTGTGCTACGTGCCTTTGTCAATCATGCTAGAGATAATATGTAGGTTTGCTTCCTTGTTTGAACATGATACTTTTTATGTGGTGTATCTGCCTAATTTGAGCTGTGGTCATTCACTTCGCACATGTATACACTTTATCATGCTATTTTATCAGTCAACGAGTATGAGATTTCATATCTATCGACTGTATACATGCCTTCTTGTATATACTTCCTAACAGCACATGAGTTGTCCGTGCAGGTAGGGTCGATTGTGGCGGGCGAGTTGCCCCTGGAGTTATGGCACGTGAGTTGTCCGTGCAACGTACAGATAAGGATCCATCCCCTAGGGTCATACGCTCATGTTTCTCCTTGATAATGTACATGTGGCTATGGAAAACTTATCAGTGTTGGGTTTTTTGTATCTTCTCCATATGCAAATTCCTTTGATGTATACATGATATTTACTGCAAATCTTCTTTATATGTTAGCTCTGAAATTGTATACATGCATTTTTATGCATATCTTCTCTATATGCTACTTTAGTTGACGAAATGATACACAGTACATATCCTCTCAATATATCTCTTTCTATACAACTTGACTTGTCTATTTTTGCATATCTTCTGTATATGCTGAACTGTTAGTCTAGTTTGATGCTGGTGCATAGCTTCTCAATTACACCATCCACCTTATATGTATTCCATGCATAGATTCCAGCCTTGTTGATGTGTATATATATATATGTATCCATGAATTGTATAGATTCGACGTGTAATTATCATTGGTGATTCTTGCCACTACCTCTCCGAGGTTAGTTATGATACTACTGAGTACATGGGATCGACTGTACTGATACTACACTTTGCACTTAAATGTGCAGATCTAGGAGTTGGACCGGCTAAGCCTTAAGTGCCGAATTATTATTGATCTATTAAGACAGAGGTAGAGATGCTTCCCCGTTGCAGTCCCTGGCGTCTCCTTCTATTTTCATTATTGTTGTTATTTCAAACTATGTTTTATCTTTTCTAGACCTGTATTCGTATTTTAGAGCTCATGACTCATTGTTACTAGTTTTGGGGTATTTTTGTAATGTTTTGGTATATTTATGCTTATTTGACTTTCGAACTTCTTTATTCTGCCCTTGTTGTTATTATTCCTTCAATGGTTATTGTTTGGCTTGCCTAAGGCGCCATCACGATCAGTGGTGGTTTTTTGTCGTGACAGGTTGATATCAGAGCCGTAGGTTGATCAGGTCTCATGAGCCATGAGCAAGTCCAGTAGAGACTTGCTGATTGATATGGAGATGTCTGTATTTATCTTCGACAGGCTCTTTCTTTCATTCTCCATTGTGCAAATTTGCTTATTATGAAGTTTGAATATTTGCTCTTCTATTCTCTCACAGATGGTGAGAAAACGTTCTTCTAGTATAGTTGAGTAGGGACCAGTACCCCAGGCCAAGCCCACGAGAGGCTGAGGCCAAGTCAGAGGTAGGGGTGGAGCATGCTCCGTGATTAGAGGCCCCTCTAGAGCACCCACTATGGTGCCACAGGTAGCTCCAATTGAGGAGTAAGTTCTAGATTATGTTGAGCAGGTAAGACTAGCACATGAACCTGATGGACCTACTGCTACACCTAGACTTTAGGAGACTTTGGCTTAGATTTTGAGGGTGTATACGAATTTGGCTTAGGCGGGATGCTTCTAGTTGCACCAGCTACCTCACAGGCTGGGGGAGGAGCCCGGGCTCCTGCTACACATACACCAGAGTAGTTGGCTCATGGTCCTCTACGACTGGGGGTTCTGCTGGTGCAGCCAGTCATTGCAGTCCTACTCCAGATTATGCTAGTTTTGATTGCTGAGGAGCAGAAAAGGCTGGAGAGATTTCAGAGATTTCATCTTCCTCACTTCAGTTTGGAGCCTATTAAGGATGCATATTGATCTGTGTCATCAGATTTTGCATAGCTTGTGCTTGTTAGACTCAAACGAGGTTGATTTCGTCACTTTCCAGCTAGCGCAACACCACTGACATGGTATCAGTTCTCGATTTTCTTCTTGGAGATGCTTATACCATAGACTTACAGAGATGAGTTGCACAGTGAGTTTTAGCATTTATTACGTCAGGAGGGTATGTCCATGACGCAATATGAGATGAGTTTCACATAGATTGAGGGCCTCAATTTTGGTATCCGCTGTGGGATGGCACGACTTGCAGAGACTAAGGGTGTGCTTGGTATGAAGGAAAATGAGTGGTTTTATCACTTATTTTTCCTTGTTTGGTTGGTGAGTGAAAAACGTTTTTCGAAAAATATTTTCTAGTGTTTGGTTAGATAGTAGAAATTTTTTTTTTAAGTAAAATATGTTTTTATGCTACTCTTCTCACCCCCCTCCCCCCTTTCGCCAAGTCTCTAAGAATTAACACAAACCCAAAGGAACTAATGTGTTGCTTTACTTTTTTACGCAAAAACAACGTTGAAATTAGTGCTCCATAACGAAAAAGAAAATACTCTTATTTTGGTTAAAAAAGAAAGTACTCTTTATACAACATGAAAATAAAGTACTCATTTATTGAAATAAAAGAAAAATACTTTTTCCACATCATGAAAAGAAAATATTCATTTTGTTGAAATGAGAAAAAAAACCTTTTTGTTGAAATGAAAAAAATATTTTTTCTACATGAAAAGAAAATATTTTTTTGGTTAAATGAAAAATAATACATTTTTATATCATGAAAAACAAACTCATTTTTACCGCGTCAGAGCACGAAGTCCAAGGTTTTTGCAATAGAAGTTACACCACCCACATAGTCAGTTAGGGGCGGAGCTCTGTCTCTTTGAGGCCATCATAGAGGGGGAGGCTAGTCAGGTGGGGGACATGCTCGTTGTTATGCATTTCCAGCCAGACTAGAGGTAGTTTCTTTAGATGTAGTGATCACGTGTACTTTTTCAATATGCCACTAGGATGCTTCAACATTCTTTGACTCTGGTTCCACTTACTCTTATGTGTCATCATATTTTGCTCCTTATTTGGATATGTCTCTTGGTTCCCTTGATATCCCTGTTCATGTATCTACACCTATTGACGATTCTATTACGGTAGATGGTATGTATCAGTCTTGCATTTTTACTATTGCAGGTCATGAGACTAGGGTTGGATCTTTTATTGCGTAGTATGGTTGAGTTTGAGGTGATCTTTGATATGGATGAGTTATCTTCGTATCACGCTGTTCTTGATTGTCACACTAAGACCGTGACGTTAGCTATGTTGGGATTGGCAAGATTAGAATGGAGGGTTCTATTGGTCAGATCCCTAGTAGGGTGATTTCTTCTCTGAAGGTTCAACGTATGATTGAGAAAAGGGTGTTTGGCGTATCTGGCATTTGTGAGAGATGTTAGTTCTGATACTCTACTGCTGAGTTAGTTCCAACAGTGAGAGAGTTTCCAGATATGTTTCATGTTGTCACGATCCAAAATCTTACCTAGTCGTGATCGCACCTAACCCCAGTATGCTAGGTCTAGGTAAGCCAAACAATAAATAACACAATTCGAATGGAAGATCATCAATATACAATAAATAAGATAACTGAAATCCATACAACTAAAAAACAAGTATGAGCCACTAAGATTTAGATTTACAATGCCAGTACGAATAAAATACGATATCTATTTGGAGTATACATAAATAGAAGTATAAATCCTAAATTACCACGACCGGATGGTAGCTTGTATTTGGGACGCTGGTCAACTTTAATGCTAACCTCCATCATCCACAGCAGCTAAGCTCCAAATATCTGTACGTAAGGTGTAGAAATATAGTATGAATACAATCGACTCCATGTACATAGTAAGTAGTTTGTCTAACCTCGGTGAAGTAGTGTGAGGTTTTTAAGTCAAAAGATATTCAAATAACCTGTGTAGCTCAATGATGTATATAGAGCAGAAAAGTATCCAAGAAATAGTTATACAACAACGGATATCGCAAATAAAGGTGCACAAATAAAGAAATGATGATAAACATGCTTTTCCAATTAAACAGGTCAAAACAGATACAACTTGCACCAACTCCAAACTCAAAAGTGACATACACCGATTATCGAGTACCTAAATTCTCCTACACAAATATAGAGTGTTTATTTATAACAATGATACATTTTCATATAAATTTCTACATGGTGTGTTTATGAAAACTTTACATGGGTATAACATATTAATGTATAATTATAACTCTCTTTTTACCTCAATCTGACACTCTCCAAGTGTCCAAAAACTCACTAACAAGTCTCGTGCATTTGTAAATGCATCAACTAGCATATAGAGACGATATGCGTGAATAAAGCATGTAAATGCATGACTATGCACAAAGCATCACTTGAATGGCCAAGCTTCCACCTTTATGCTCAATAACTCATCACATAGGATCCCACATCACAATAAACCAGAAATCCGACGATTTCTCACAACCTGCGTGTACGCCATCAAGAGGAAAACATGAGAGGGTGAACCTAGGGGGATGGATCCATATCAACACGCGGCAAAATAACTCATGTGCCGATAACAATAACAAACGCACAGACAACTCGCATGCTACACAGACAACTGACGTGCCATAATCATAACGATCGTACAACAAAAACCTTGTGCCATAACCTTAGTCCATATTCGAGAACCATATGCAGGAATACATACATATAAATAAGAGATAAGAATATATACTACATATGACAGAGGGATAACCATGCATGGGTGTATGCATGTCTACAATGGATGATCCCTAGGTAGGATGTATGCATGTATGAACGTATGAAAACAGATCCCATAATGACCCGGCCGGTCCTTTTGTGTATTGTAGCCTTGTTACCTTATTTATTGCTTCTTCTACTTTCATTTGTTGCTATGTGACTTTCCGGGGTGGTCGAATTGGTTTCAAGGAGGGAATTGGGATAATTAGTCCCAAGGTAGGAAGCTTAAGTTGAAAGAGTTGACCGGAGTTTGATTTTTGTATAGACGACTTCAAAATGGAGTTTGATGGTTCCAATGGCTTCGTATGGGGATTTTAGACTTAGGCATACGCCCAGATATTTGGAGGTCCACAGGTTGGTTTATGGTTTTTTGGAAAGTTGAATAGTTGAAGGTTTGGAAGTTTGAGAGGTTTGTCCAAGAGTTGACTTTGTTGATACCGGGCTTGGAGTTTTGTTTCGGTAGTAGGAATAGGTCCGTTGTGTCACTTGGACTTGTGTGCAAAATTTTAGGTCATTCGGAGTTGATTTGATATGGTTTGGTATTGGTTTAGAAGTTGGAATTTCATTAGTTTCATTAGGCTTGAATTGGGGTGCGATTTGTGATGTATTATCGTTTGATGTGATTTGAGACATTGACTAAGTTCATATCATGTTTTCGGACCTGTTGGTATGCTTGGATAGGGTCCATGGGGCCTCAGGTGTGATTTAGATTGAAATTGGATTGATAATTGGACTTAAGGAATACTGAAGCTTCAGGTGCTAGTGTGATCACACCTGCGAGATTATGATCGCATGTACGAGGTCGCACAAGTGGCCTAGTAGTCACAGCAGTGAAGTTGAGCTGGGCAAGGAAGAGGTCGTGGATGCGAAAGTGGACTCGCAGATGCGGAGCATTTGTCCACATATGCGGAAGGGTGGAGGCTTTACGAGGATCGCAGATGCACAATTAGGCCGCACCTGCGGCACCGCGGATGTGGTTAAGTGAGCCGCAGGTGCGGATTGTCTAGCAATGTTATATTTCGAAGAGTTTCGTGGTTTTTCTTATTTAGAGAATTTTGGGACTCGGATAAGGGCAATTTTGAGAGGGTTTTGCTACAATTGAAGAGGTAACTGAAGAATCATCACTTTTATTGATAAATATTGATTATTACACATAATTTATGTGTATTTGAGGTGAAAATTGGGGATTTTAGACCATGTGGTTGGAGAGTGAGATTTGGTGATTTGGGGGTCAATTTGTGGATTGAATTTTATGAAATTAGTATGGTTGGACTAGTAATTTAATGGGTGTTCTGAATTTGTGAATTTGTTCGGGTTCCAGGGTGCGATTCTAGGGTTTACTTTTTGGGTTGATTTTTCGATTTTGAATAAAGACATTGGCTTTATCATTTGAGGTTGTTTCCTATGGCTATTATTTATGGTATTACGTTTTTTTGTGGCTAGATTGGAGTCGTTCAGAGGCCGATTTGTGAGGCAAGGGCTTGTTAGAGTATTGAGTTACACGTTTTGAGGTAAGTAACATTTTTTAACTTTGAATTGAGGGTAATTATCACTAAAAAAACATGTTATTTGTGTTATGTTAGGGTGACGCACACGCTAGGTGACGGGCGTGGGGGCATGCACCATGAAAATTATGATCCGGGTTGACTTTTGTACTATGTTCCTATCAATCCTCCTTTTATCCTTGTAATTTCTACTTATTCATACTAGAAATCATGTTTAGGCTATGTGTTTATTCGATTGAGACCTAATGAGGCTATTTCTGCTGTTTTGAGTTATCTACTTTTACTATAATGGTGTAACCAGTCATGATTCTTTATTTGCATATCATATCTCAGTCTCTGTTCATCATTCATTGTTACATCACCTGTTATCATTGTTACTACTATTGCTGCTGACAGGATATGAGACCTGCATATAGGCCTCCTTGAGGGAGGGGACGAGGAAGAAAACTAGAATCTTCCTATGGCAGAGGAAATATCCTAGCCTAGATAAGAAATCAGCAACTAATAGCTGCCAATATCATATGAACATCAATTCTTAAACAGACCACCCAATGTACAAAGAATTTTTGGATTTTACGAAATCCAAACAAGACACAGACAAAATCCTCCATCATATTCCTCAGCATTGGCAGATGATAGCCATGATAACATTGATGTTTATAACCAGAAAGGGAGAAAAAAGTTAATAATTGTTTAGAACAATCCTATCTGAAGTGGAAGGATAACCCTTGGCAAATCATGACCAGGTATTTTGATACATCATCATATGCTACCACTGCATAACATACAAAATGAATTACGAGCTAATTCTTTCATCTACTGGTTCAGCTAAAATTCAATATTTTTATCGAGCTAATACAAAGAGAATTTATAATTTCTCTAAGATTATTATAAAGAAGGTACCAACCTCAGATGAATGGGGAATGAGTACATTAAATGAAAGAGAATATGCTCATCTAGAACAGAAAGTCTCGGTAAAGTTTAATTACTAGGATTATACTTAATGTTTTAATAAAATTTTCTTATATGAGAATCTTAATAGGAAACACTCTTGGTTCTTAAAATTATGTTCCAATTTGTTTGAACAACATATACCAAATTGGTTCTGAAATGGTGGATCTATGGTCCATCATTGGAAATACCACCGCCAATTTTTAAGAGTTTATATATTCAATGGTTAAATATATCTCCCAAAACTATTGCATTACAAAAAGACAATATCTTTTTTGATGGCATAGCAACAATGTATTTTTTTTTTATATAGAATTCTCTATTCCATAGATTATGAAATGGGATGCACGAGTTTGTATAACCAGGGAAGGATTCCAATGTTTAAACAGAGTTTTTTATACGAAATTTTGGAATAAATTACTTCAATCAGACCAACCTTGAAAAATTTATGGTCAAGAGATTATTGAAGAAATTTAAAAGAATATTGAAGCTCATAACACACAAGAAAAGATCAATGTCGAAATGGAAGAATTGAGTCCATTCTAGCAAGTTATTAGACGGCTTCAAATGAAAAAAGGAGCTATCTCTAAAAAGGAAATTATTGCTTCCTATTTTGAAGAAATAAAAAGAGATCTAGAAAGAAATTTTAAAGTTCAAATGTCAGATGATGTTTCAATGGATTCAATAGGAAACACTACAAATGAAGAAACCTGCTTGGCAGGAGAAGCCGAAGAAAACCAACAAGAACAGGTCAATTTAGAAGAAATTGCAGAGTTCCTGAAGAAAATGAAGGAAGGAGTGGAAGAATCTTCCATAAAAAATGATAAAGGAAAAGGTAAAGCTTGAAAAAGACACTGAAGTCCCCACCATTGAATAATTGGGGGTAATAAAGATGAAAAACTTTAATAAAATATCTGATTCCACCTTGAGAGGTTATCAGAAATATATTTTTATAAAGTTAATTGTCCATTTCTGTTTTAGCTTTTTCTTTGTCGGTCATAACGTTATTATTTTGTCGCCCATTTTACTGTTTAGTTTTTGTTTGTTTTTAGACCGATCCATTATATAAGGATCTCAATTCTTTTGTAACAGGCTGGCTTTTCTAGAGCCAGACCTTAGGGACCTCCCCCCCTCTCTCTTTGTAAAAACATCTTTGTAGTACTTTATTATTGAAAATAAAATCTAAAAAGATCACTTGGCCACAAACTCGGTAGTCCCAGGTACTATTTAATTTTAGTTTTTGATATATAAAGATATTCATTTAGCCTAAATAATAGGCTAAATACTGAAGTGGTGAACGTATGCATACTAGACTATTCTTAAGCATATTTTGGTATTGATTTTATACTATATCACCCAAAGGTTATAAGGTTGAGACTATAGAGCCCAGGCAGTTGACAATCCAAGTATTCAACCCTGGTTATGGCAGCATAACCGGTGGTCCTCAAGAACCCGTATTAGTTAGCTGAGCGTGTTGAAGGGGTTAAGAAGAGGACCGTGGTTTAGGGTTTACTCGACAGGGTTGGTGTCGCTGTAAAAGGTTCCATGTAGCTCCGTTGAGACGATCTAGTTTGAATAAGTGGATTATTATTATTATTATTATTATTATTGTTATTATTACTATTACTATTATTATTGTTATTGTTATTATTACTATTACTATTATTATTGTTATTATTACTATTACTATTACTATTATTATTGTTAGTGTTAGTGTTGCTGTTGTTGTTGTTGTTGTTTGTTGTTGTTGTTGTTGTTGTTGTTGTTGTTGTTGTTGTTGTTGTTGTTGTTGTTGTTGTTGTTGTTGTTGTTGTTGTTGTTGTTGTTGTTGTTGTTGTTGTTGTTGTTGTTATTATTATTATTATTATTATTATTATTATTATTATTATTATTATTATTATTATTATTATTGTTATCATTATTATATGGATCGGGCTGCATGCTGCATCAGGTGACGAGTGCAAAACACGCACTTAAATTCTGCTCGCTAATCAAATATAGTATATTATAATATCGTATCCACAAGGATTGAACATAAAAAATATTCTTGTAGTTTCTAGCTTGATTTCTATTCAAAATTATTAATAATTGAGATTTCTATAATTCTAACTAAAATTAACTAAGCGTCTAAAGCTATTGACTAATGACAATCGAGACAAAGATAAGCAAGGAAGTTATCAGTGGAGGAAATAGGGGTTGATAGGATAGGTGCAAGATAATCGTTTGGGATCTGACTTTAGATAATTCACTTCTAATGTTCAAGTGAATCTCTCAAATTCACTCAATTATTAGTTCAATAGTTTAGCAAAAACTGCTCTCTCGATTAAGTCTTAACCTCTCGAGATGAACCAATTTAAGCACGTGAAGATATGCAAGAATGCGTAACGGATTGGTCTTTAGGAGAACCTCTCTCGATTATCCTCCTAACTAGGTTTAATCAATGATTCAACTGGCCTCTTTCGATTACTAAGAAGAATTAATGAACTCAACCAACAACATAATGCAAATATTCCACAAGTTATGCCTCTCTCGATTACATGAACAAGTGAATATAGCTGCAACATTTAAATCATCCAAACACAATTCAATACATAAAACTAGAGTTATAATCCACAAAAAATCAACAATACACCAAATCCATCAAACCCTAAAAGAAACTACTCCATAATCATGGAGAAATTCATCACAAATATAACTAAAAGTATAGGATAACATAGATTCGATCCAAACTCGGGTCTTGAGTGAGGAAGGAATGATAGAATTCTTGTTCTTGTGTTCTTCCAACTCCTCCTTAGCTTCCTTAGGTCAAAAGTATGTCAAAAGTCCATAAAATAATGTTTTTTCATGCATTTATACCAAGTAGGGTCGAGCCCAAATGATATCACCCTTTCCTAGCCGAAATAGGAAAACTTGCAAACTTATACTTTTCATGCGTCGCACTATGCTACGTAGGGTGCGTAGCATTAGTGCAATTTTCTCGGTTGTAAACTCTGTGAACTTAGCTTGTCTGGCAGAATTTTGTACTGATGCTACGCACTATGCCTAGTATTAGTGTATTTTTCTGTCAGACCCAAAAATTACAAGTCTCTGAACTTCTAAAATTTCTGACGCACATTTGAACTAATGCAAGGCATAGTGCTACCCATGGTGTATCGCATTAGTGCATTTCCTCAGAGTGTTGCTTCTTCCTTGATTTTTGACATGCATAAGTGATCCTCGACCCCCGAACACGATCCCAGCTTAATCCATTGGGCTTTTACTCAGACTTCGAAGCTCCAACTATTTGATTTAGCTCCACAACATCTACATAACTCGGAATCATTCCTACAAGGCATAAAATAGGCAATAAGTGCAAAATACTACCAATTAAAGCTCAACACAAGTAAAGAGTAGTGAATTAGAGTGCACAAGCGACTAAAACACGAGATTATAGCCTACCATCAGAACCCCACACTTAAATCATTACTCGTCCTCAAGCAATCAAACTACTCTTCATGTAGACACGATCTTTTTAAACAACTCTCCTAACTCATCACAACAAGAATAGTTAAAAGATTAAGCACTCTAATGTAACATCCTCGCCTTAAGATTTGACTCAAAAGCACCAGGCAATTTTCACAACCCATCACTTACTCTAACATAGAGGTCAACAACATTACCTTTCCTTTGTGAATCAAGTGCCCTCAAACAACAATAGAGAGTAGTTCCACATACAATATAATTTAAGAACAATTAGGAACTCAAGATAGAAAGAATTTGCTCACTTACAGAAACAACATTCATGTGCCACAAAAGACGTACCATAAGTTTGCCGGTAGTGTACTACTCTACTAATTAAGCTCATTCAGCCAAGAATCATGTAGGACTTTATTTTGTTGTAATGTAGGCTGCGGGACGGGTAGGATACATTTGGATATAAGAGTGACTACACCTCCCTAAGCACTTTACTACATACATTTCATTGTTCAAAACCCCACACCTATGTCAAACCATAACTCCACCCTCACATCAATATTCATTAACTCCCTACTTCTTTAAGCACAAGTACAAGAGTGACTACACCTCCCTAAGCACTTTAATACATACATTTCATTATTCAAAACCCCACAGCTATGTCAAATCATAACTCCACCCTCACATCAATATTCATTAACTCCCTACTTCTTTAAGCACAAGTACATCAAGAGTCACCACTATGAACGAATCTAATTTTTCTTTTCTTTTCTTATTCAATTCAAGTGGGTCTTACTTTTTCAAAACAGTGCAACTTCTCTTTATTTCAATAGTTCCACCCAAAAGCCAAACCAACCATCCCACACTTCAACTTTTACAAAGTTAATAACAAATTCAAGTGTCACGGGAGGTAAAAGTTCAAATAAATGGTCAATTCAACCAAATTGGTAAGGCTTGTACTGTGGTTGCCAAAGAAACAGGATTACATGCTCAAAAGGATTAACTATGATACATAACAATTAGGTGGGTAAAAGCATATAACTGGCTCAACAAAGAACTGCCTATATCATTTCAAGATTGAACAAGACTACTATTTCACTTTTCAAACACAAGGGGCAAGTTCTAGACATCAAATGCAATGCACAGAATATCACAAAACCTCACGCGCACCAAAATATATCAAGACACTCTAGTCAAAGCAGTTAAGCAAAGTTAAGATCATACAATTTAAGGTACTTATACAAGAGTAAACAACTGAGCCTAAGCGCCACACTTAAGCACTCGCTATTATCAAGGCACAATAGAGTCTAAGAGACATTGCCTTCAATTCAATTCACAGGATAAGGTTTCCTACTGCTCTACAAAACAAAAACTAACTACAGCCGGTTCAAACAAAACCGTTGGAAAAGAACCGTGGCACAAAGAAAAACCAAGGGGGAATTATTACACTAACTAACAAAAGAGAATCTTTTTGTCTTTTTCTTTCGACTCTAATCCCTCAAGAAACCTGTCGATCGATATCCATTGTCGGAAAAAATCAAAAATTTTTAAATTTTTTTCTTGATTTTTTCTATCTCTAATTACTACAACTAACAAAGAGAAAACACATATAATAATATACATCATACATACAAATATCCCCCACCCCACACTTTAAGTTGTGGCATGTCCCCATGACACACAATTAAAAAGCACCAGGTAAAGTAAACTTATCTGAACATCTAGTCGGGGTTTGAGTCGAAGTCGAGGCCCATTCCTCGCCTTCGAACTAACGCACACATCCATGCAGACAAATTCTTCTCAGCCTTTTTGGGGTACACCCCACACTTATCTTTCTCGCTCATCGCATCCTTTTCTTTTAATCCCTTCACTTTCCACTCAACACTTGCAGCTGGTTTTTCCTTTTGCACCCCCTTTTCTACATCCATCTTGAAAGTCACAGTCTCCTCACCCACTTTAAGCATGAGTTTTCTCTCGTGCATATCCAATATTGCTCTACCCGTTGCTAAGAATGGTCTTACTAGGATGAAGGGGACCTCCTTGTTTTCCTCCATATTCACCACTATAAAATCCACAGCAAATACGAACTTATCCACCCGAACTAACACATCTTCCACTATCCCCTTAGGTATTAAAGTTGTTTGATCTGCCAGCTGCAATGATATTGGTGCAGAATTTATCTCTCCAATATCCTTCTCCGGTTTCCTATAAATAGATAGAGGCATTAAATGAATTGAGGCACCAGAATCACATAAGGACTTATCAAAATTAGTAGTTCCTAAAAAGCATAGTATAGTAAAACTCCCTGGATCTCCACACTTTTACTGGAGTTTGTTTTGTAAGATCGCACTACAATGCTTTGTGGGCTTGACCACTGAGGTCTCCTCGATTTTTTTTTTTTTAAGGATCTCTGTCAAAAATTTGGCATAAGCAGGCATTTGTGAGAGCACTTTTGTGAATGGTAAGTTCACATGAACCTGTTTCAACATATCCAGAAATCTCTCAAACTGCTTGTCCAACTTTTCTCTACTTTGCTTTTAAGGGAAGGGTAAAACTAGCATATATTGGCTCTCTTCAGGTTCCTCCCTTCTTGAATTTTCTTCCTTATTCTTTTTCTTAGCTTTTATTTGGCCCTTCTTCTTTTTATCATCGTCACTTTTCAGCTGCTCCCCACTTCCTTTTTCGAGTTTCTACTATTTTTGGAACAGAGGTGGGATCTTTCAACACTTGCCCACTTCTCAAAGTTACAACATTCACTTTTTCTTTTGAATTTCTCTCAGTATCAGCGGGGAAAGTTCCTGGAGTCCTCTTACATAATATTGTTGCAATTTGTCCCACTTTTCTCTCTAGGTTTCGAAGATATGTGCCTAACTCTTTGATAGATGCTCCATGGGCGTCCAGCCTCTTATCTGTCTTGATAATGAAGGCCTTCATTAGATCTTCTTGACCAGGCTGAATGGGCTGTTGAGGCTGAAATTCCTGCCTCTGTTGATTTTGGTATGCTGGAGCTCCATGTCCTTGGGGTCTAGAGTTATTTTGTTGCCATGCATTCGCGGTACCCCCCGGTGAACTCCATGAAAAATCGGGGTGCCTCTGACCCATTGCATTGAAATTGTAGTTTCCCACAGCATTCACTTCATCAGTTGAGACTTGATAGTCATGAGTAGGGTGTCCTCTTCCACATTTATCACAAGCTGCGTGAGGCTCATTTGTATCGAGGCTATGATCAACTTTCTTATTTCTTTAGCCATAGCATCAAGCTGTACCTGCACAGATGTGTTAGCATCAACCGGGTGAACACCAGTCGATCTTCTTCTTTCAACACTCTCAGAGGGCCACTGATTTGCATCTTTAGATAACTCATCAAGAATTTTAACTATCTCCTCTGGAGTCTTCTTCATCAACGGGCCTCCAACTGCATTGCTAAATATTCTACGCGAGGCCGGTGTCAATCCATCCCAAAAGTCCTGGAGTTGCATCTAGAGTTCAATTCCGCTATATTGACACTTTTGACCTATCTCCTTAAACCTCTCCCATGCTTCAAAAATAGTTTCCGTCTCTTTCTAGCAGAAGTTATGGATTTCTCTTCTAAACTTGCCCGTCTTAGCTGAGGAGAAATATTTATCAAGGAATTTCTGGTCATCTCCTCCCATGTTATGATATGTGGGCAAGCTTCGAAGCCACTACTTTGCATCATCTTTGAGCATAAAGGGGAATGCCCTTAAATACGCTGCATCTCGTGACACACCATTGTACTGAAAGGTGTTCATAATATCCTCGAAGACCATCAGGTGTGTATTTGGATCTTCGTTTGGCTTCCCTTTGAAAAGATAGCAGTTCTGAAGGGTTTGAAGCAACCCTTGCTTTAACTCGAAATTATTTATTGCAATTGGAGGTGGTCTCACACTTGATAATCCTTGATTGTAGTCCGGTCTAGCATAATCACCAAGTGGTCTCCCTAGCGTGGGAGCTATATTTTCTAACTGGTCTGCACCCAAGAGTTGATTTTGAGCAATTCTCTGACCCCTCTCTTCCTCATAGATAATTTGTGCATCTCTACTAGCTGTTTCCTCAGCATACCGTGCAACTTTTTCTCTTTGTTGGGCTGCCTCTCTTGCAGCCAAATCCATATTGTCGTCACAGTTTCCAGACATAGTTTCTTTGGTTGAGGATTTCCCAACCTTTTCTAGCGTCTCGGTGAGATTTCTTTCCTTCCTTAGCTGTCGCAATTGTTTTTCAATCTCTGGCTAGTATGGTAGCACTTCCTTCCCAGAAGTTCGAGTCATGCACTAACCTCCACCTGTAACCTGCGCAAAGTCAAAGAACACCAAACATAAAAAGAGAAAAAAAAAAAATTCCTGAATTAGCACTACAAACTATTTCAAACACTATTGATTACCAATCACCAACAACGACGCCAAAATTTGATAAGCGCAAAACACACACTTAAATTTTGCTCGCTAATCAAACATAGTACAGTATAATATCGTATCCACAGGGATTGAATTTAAACAGTATTCTTGTAGTTGCTTGATTGTTATTCAAGATGATCAGTAATTGAGATTTATGATTTCTAACTAAAATTAACTAAGAGATAAAGCTATTGACTAATGACAATCAAAACAAAGATAAGCAAGGAAGTTATTAGTGGAGGAAATAGGGGTTGATAGGATAGGTCCAAGATAATCGCTTGAGATCCAACTCTAGATAATTCACTTCTAATGTTCAAGTGAGTCTCTCGAATTCATTCAATTATTAGTTCAAACATCCAGCAAAAACTCCTCTCTCGATTAAGTCTCAACCTCTCGAGATGAACCAATTTAAGCACGTGATTATTCTCCTAACTAGGTTTAATCAATGATTCAACTAGCCTCTTTCGATTACTAAGAAGAATTAATGAACTCAACCAACAAAATAATGCAAAATCACAAGTTATGCCTCTCTCGATTACATGAACAAGTGAATATAGATGCAACAATTAAATCATCCAAAAATGATTCAATACATAAAACTAGAGTTATAATCCAAAAACAATCATCAATACACCAAATTCATCAAACCCTAAAAGGAACTACTCCATAATCATGGAGAAATTCATCACAAATATAACTAAAAGTATAGGATAACATAGATTCGATCCAAACTCGGGTCTTGAGTGAGGAAGGAATGATAGAATTCTTGTTCTTGTGTTCTTCCAACTCCTCCTTAGCTTCCTTAGGTCAAAAGTATGTCAAAAGTCCATAAAATAATGTTTTTTCATGCATTTATACCAAGTAGGGTCGAGCCCAAATGATATCACCCTTTCCTTGCCGAAATAGAAAAACTTGCAAACTTATTACTTTCGTGTGTCGCACTATGCTAGGCACGGTGCGTAGCATTAGTGCAACTTTCTCGATTGTAAATTCTCTAAATTTAGCTTGTCTAACAAAATTTTATACTGATGCTATGCACTATACCACACACTATGCCTAGCATTTATTTTTCTGTCAGAGCCAAAAATTACAAGTCTCTAAACTTCTCAAATTTCTGACGCACATTTGCACTGATGCGTCGCACATTGCTATGCATGGTGCGTCACATTAATGCATTTCCTCAGAGTTTTGCTTCTTCCTTGAATTTTGATGTCCAGAAGTGACCCTCGACCCCCGAACACGATCCTGGCTTAGTTCCTTGGGCTTTTACTCAAACTTTAAAGCTCCAATTATTTGATTTAGCTCCACAACATCTACATAATTCGAAATCATTCCTACAAGGCATAAAATACGGAACAAGTGCAAATACTTCCAATTAAAGCTCAACACAAGTAAAGTGCAGTGAATTAGAGTGCAATAAGCGACTCAAACACGAGATTATAGCCTACCATCAGCAGGCCTTATTGGCTTTTGATTAGCGCTTGGGGAGGATCCGTCCCTCCGGAGTCTAACATACCAGCAGTGAGTAGACACAATGATATTTACACGTGCTTTGGTGAGAGGCATTGATGCCAGATACCTATACAATGCTAAGTGAATGTGTGTATGCGTGTGATGAGTGTGCATTTGAGACAGACAGTTTGAGTGTACTGAGAGTGATAGTACTTGGGAATATCACCATGAGATCATTCGTTTGACATGCATACTTGATATGTCGGCATAGAGATGTATCATTCCTCATGCTAGTTGTAACTAACATGTTCCTTATCGATGTTGAGCTTTAATTGTTAACTTTAAAAGCATGTCTAAATTTCTGTAATATGAACAAACCGATTATAATAATCCCTTTGAGTATTTAGTGCTATTGTCATCATTATATCTGTGTTGTCATTATATCATATTCAACTATATTCTTCTGAGCTCGTCAGTGCTTTCAGCCGAAGGTTAGTTCTGTTACTTATTGAATACATGGAGTCGGTTGTATTCTTACTACACTCTGCACTTAGTGTGCAGATCCAGGTGCATCCGGACGTGGTGATTGCTAGATCCGTGGAAGTACTAGTGCTTGGAGACTTCAAGGTAGCTGCTACGACATTCGCAGACCTTTACTCTCTTTTGCTTTATTTTCTTCGATACTGTTCTACCACTTAGAAAGTTGTGCTAAGGATTTGGTCATATTTTGAAACTCAGTGGTGCTTTTGGACATTCGCAGACCTTGACTCTCTTTCCATTTATTAGATATTTATAAATATTATAAATATTTATAATATTTATAACCCATGTTTATTCTATTGTTTAGCTATCATGTGACAATTGGCTTGCCTGACAAGTAGTGTTAGGTGCCGTCGCGGCTCCAGTGGGAGTTGGGTCGTGACAAGTTGGTTTTAGAGCACTAGGTTGCTTAGGTCTTACAAGTCATGAACGGCTTTTAGTAGAGTCTTATGGATCGATACAGTGAAATCTGTACTTATCTTCGAAAGGCTACCAAACCGTTAGGAAACTTCACTTTCTTGTATTCTTCTCGTGCAGATTTGTTTAATTACGGGATCTTAACTTCTATTATTATATCATCTCACATATGGTGAGGACACGTGCAACCGGATTGGAAGGCCACCAGTACCACCAGTAAGGGCTACAAGAGGCTGAGGTTTTGGTAGAGGCCGGGGTAGGGCTTGTAATACAACAATAACAACACCTATGAAGCCACCAATTGCTCCAGCTGAGGAGAAGATACCCCATGTTGTTGAGCCGGTGGGCCAGCGTGGCACCAGTAGTGTCCATATTATCCCTAGCCCTCAGGAGGCCTTGGCCTAGATTTTGACTTTGCGTATGAGCCTGGCTCAGGTGGTTTCCTTTCCAGCTACACCAGCCACCTCACAGGATGGGTGAGGTGCCCAGAATCCTTCTGCTCGTACTCTAAAGCAGCTAGCTCAAGGACTTCATACACTGTGAGTCCTACCAGTTTAGCTAGTTGTTGCTGCTCGAGGCAAGGTTGTCCCACCATTGAGTGATGAGGAGTAAAAGAGATTTGAGCGGTTTGGGAGGCTCAAGCCTGCAAAGTTCAATGGGCAGAGTCAGGGGATGCTCAGAATTTCATAGATAGATGTCAGGGGATTCTTTACACAACAGGTCTATTGGACACCAGTGGGGTTATATTTACTATATTTCAGTTGATTGGGGTAGCCTACAGATGGTGACAGGCTTATGAGTTGAGTAGGCTAGGCGGTGCAGCACCACTTACATGGCATGGGTTCTCAGTTCTCTTCTTAGAGAAGTTTGTTCCTCTGACATGCAGAAAGGAGTTGTGTAGGTAGTTTGAGTACCTACGCTAGGAGGGTATGACAATGACTTAGTATAAGATGAGGTTCGTAGATCTGGCTCGTCATGTAGTATGGTCGGTTCCTACTGAGAAAGGGAGAAAGGATCAAGAGGTTGATTGATGGCCTCAACTATGGCCTACGCTTCAGTTTGGCTCGATACGCCAAGACAAATGTTAGGTTTGACCAGGTGGCCGAGATTGCCAGGCGCTTGGAGTCGGTTCACAGGCTTGAGCGCAAGGAGTGGGAGGGCAAGAGGCCCCTTGTTCCAGGTTGTTTTAGTGGTACCTCATATGGAGGTCAGTCAGATCATAGCAGAGGTCGTCCTTATAGGCCCGCCTAGATGGCTGGTTCAGTTCATCATGGTGCATCATTTAGCCATGGTTCATACAACACTCATCCAGTTCAGTCATCTTTCAGTGCACTCCTAGGTCTGTGTTCGTACTGTGCTCCATTAGTTTAGGGTTCATCAGTACCAGGTTATTCTAGTGGCTATTCCAGCCCTCGGGGTTCAGTTCAGGCCCCTTAGTCACTCCTAGTTCGAGGTTGCTTCGAGTTTGGGGAGTTAGGGCATGTGAGGAGGATTGCCCAGTCTTATGAGAGGTTCCGTTCAGTAGAGAGGATAGGCTATGAATCCCGTATCAGTTACTACACCATCCTCTTAGCCAGCTCGGGGTGGGAATCAGGTAGATCGAGGTCGCCCTTGAGGGGGAGGTCAGACTCGACGCTATGCTTTTTCTACCAGGCCAGTGGCAGTTGCTTCCGATGCTATGATCACAGGTATTGTTTCAGTATGCCACAGGGATACTTCAGTATTATTTGACCCTACTTCCACTTATTCATAGGTGTCATCGTACTTTGCTCGTTTGGATACGCCCCGTGATTCTTTAGTTACGCTTGTTCTTGTATTTATACTGGTGGGTGATTCTATTGTTGTGGATCGTGTTTATCGATTGTGTGTGGTGACTATTGGGATTTATGAGACAAGGGTTGATTTTGACGCGATATTGGGCATGGATTGGTTATCACCATGTCATGCCATCCTTGATTGTCACGCTAAGACCATGACATTGGCTATGCTGGGGGTGCCGAGGTTAGGGTGGAGAGGTTCTATGGACTATGTTCCTAGTAGAGTGATTTCACATTTGAAGGCTCAACGGATGATTGAGAAGGGATGTTTAGTATATTTGGTCTCCGTGAGGGATATTAGTGCTGATACTCCTACCGTGGACTCAGCTCCAGTAGCGAGAGACTTTTCAAATGTGTTCCCAGCAGACCTGCCGGGAATGCTACCCGACAGGGATATTGATTTTGGTATTTATCTAGTGCCGAGCACTTAGGCCATTTCTATTCCATTGTATCGTATGGCACCCGCAAAGTTGAAGGAGTTAAAGGAACAACTTCAAGAGTTACTTGATAACGGTTTCATCAGGTCTAGTGTGTCGTCTTGGGGTGCACCGATTCTATTTAAGAAGAAGAAGGATGGTACTATGCGGATGTGTATTGGCTACAGGCGATTGAACAAAGTTATAATTAAGAACAGGTACCCACTACCACGCATTGATGACTTAATTGATCAACTTTAGGGTGAAAGAGTGTTCTCTAAGATTGATTTGAGGTCTGGGTATCACTAGTTGAAGATTCGAGATTCAGACATTTTGAAGACGGCATTCAGGACCAACTTTGGTCATTACGAGTTTCTAGTGAGGTCTTTTGGGTTGACCAATGCCCCAGGAGCCTTCATGCATTAGATGAACAATGTATTCCATCCATCTCTTGATTCATTCACCGTCATGTTCATTGACGACATCTTGGTGTAGTCTCGTAACCAGGAGAAACATGAGCATCATCTGAGGGTTGTACTCCAGACATTGAAGGAGAAGAAGCTGTATGCTAAATTCTCCAAGTGTGAGTTTTGGCTTGATTTTGTGGCGTTCTTGGGACACATGGTGTCTAGTGAAGGGGATAAAGGTAGATCTGAAAAAGATTGAGGCATTTCAAAGTTTGCCTAGACCATCTTCAGCTACAGAGATTCGGAGTTTCTTGGGTCTGGTAGGTTACTATCGCCGTTTTATGGAGGATTTCTTGTCCATTGTTTCACCTTTGATTATATTGACCCAGCAGGGTGCTCCTTTCAGATGGTCTAAGGAGTTTGAAGAGAGCTTTCAGAAGCTCAACACTGCATTAACAACAACCCTAGTGTTAGTGTTGCCTATAGGTTCGGGGTCTTACATTGTGTATTGTGACACGACGTGTATTTGGCTTGGCGCGATGTTGATGGTAGTTGTTACACTCCATATTTTCGTACGTAAAAGTACATTGCAACTAAATTGATGTAGGCTTATAAATGAGTTCATCTTTGAAATTACATAAAGTAAGTTAATCATGTTAACTTGGAGGATGCAAATACTTAAGATCATGAACTTCAAGTACCAATAGGGTTGGAAGGCTTAGAAGCTAAATGAATTGGAGAAAATAAGTTTCGTCGAAAGTCGACAAGTTGAGAATGTTATAACATGTACTTTTGAGGTGAGATGAAGGAGTTTATGTTATGATATATTTTAATCGTTTGATAGTCTTGTGTTATGTTTTTAAGTCAAGAGAGTTGTGGAACAAAAGTTGGCTAAGGTCATCACAAGTTACATTTATAAATGTGCTAAAAAATAGGTCAAAACGTATCTGAGCTTTTCTCCCAATATACTTGGAATTACGTGATGATCCACCAGCCAAATTAAATATCTACATGTCTATTTTCTAACGCATTAAACCATTTGTCAATATGACATTGCAGTAGAGAGATATTCGCATTTTAATGAGACTGCACAAGCAGCTCCCTTGAGACCCACAAAGTCGGTGGAAAAGTCCAGCTCCTATTTAATTCAATTTTAACTCGTTTTATTTTTCTAGACCAAAACAGTTCCTAAACACTCCTATATGCTCTCCAAGAGTTCCTCCATGATTTTAGGGTGAAAACCAAAGATAAAAATATGAATTCAATGCTAGAAATTTAGTGGTGCTTGCTAGATCGTAGTTCTTCATTTCGTGGTTGTTTTGGAGGATTCTTCAAAGTGAAGTAACCTCAGGTTTCATGTTGTTCTTTAATAAGGCTCTTCTTCATATATGTTGGACTTTCAAGCAGAATTACAAGTGTTCGCACACCAACTTGGGCACCAAAAGTTGATTGAAGAAGAGAATACAACACCTATAGTGTTGTGATGTCATTGAGGATAGTTGTGGGCTGTGTTTGGATGAAATTTCGTGCTTTTTTGCTGGTTAAGCTGAGTATTGCAGCCTACTACATGTGCTTGAAATTTTTTATGTGTTGGTTGCGTTATTTGAACAAAATACTACAAGAGGAGACTTGAAATAATTTGAGATGCTATTGTTTTTAATGGACTATTTTGGAAATGTTGTTTTCGTGACGATTAATGGTTGGAAACCTTGGAAAATGAATTTCTTATGATGGTTTTATTATAAATATATTTTCTACATGTCAAACTTGGTGTGGTACTATCAATTTGAAGAGAAAGGAGAACATAACAACGGAAAGTTATACTTGTTGTTGTTGTTGATTTTTGGGCAGTTTGAGAGTTAATTAGGAGAAGAATAGGAGGTTAAAAGTCCACCCATTGCACTTAATATCATTTTGGATATGTTGCTAAGTTAATGAATGAATTAATTTTGGGTTAAAGGGTTCAAAAGGGATTCAGTTCGAGCTTGTCGTTCGTCGTGTTAAATAGTAGTTTCGTAGGTGATGTTTATGCACTTGATGTTGTTTAGCTTGATTTATGTTATGGTGCTGAAAGTATATAGGTAAAGGTTGTATGGGTTCTTTTTAGTTTATGAACTTTGGAAAGCAAGGAAAACAGGGGAGATACCTCCCATTTTACTATAAAATAAGCTTGTCGTTCATTGTACGACTGTTGAATCTTTCTACCTTAACGATAGCATTATTATTGTTGCTGTATATTGAAGTGCGGCGAGACGAGTTCAACATGATTATTGGACAAGGTGTGATAAGGTATGTTAAGGCTAAACCTTTCCTTCATTTTGGCATGATCCCGTAACTACGTGCGTTTGATAACGATACATAAAGAGAAGTTCGTATAGTTAAATTTATATACATTATTCTAGTCTTATAAGTTAAAGTATTCTCCCTCATCGGGACTCTAGATTCAGTTAAGTATTGTCTTCTTCCAGTCAAGAGAGAAGATGGTCTCTATATACATACATACATACATACATATATATAGATACATACATACATACATACATATATATATAGATACATACATAGTTTAATAGCGTGATGGCGCCTCTCGTGAAGACAAGGCCAGCCGATTCGAACCATAACTCATTTTAAGCAGTTAATTTAACAAGAGAACAACACAACATAGTTTAATAGCGGTCATTTGCGGAAAAACATAGTGAACCATCCCAACAACAGCCCGAAACCGGAGTGTCACAAAGTCATGAGTAACTAATGAAATCTTAATAACAAGATTACTATTACAATATCTTTGGCACAATTGTTCGAAGAAAGTGGAAATAACAATATAAAGAGATACGGGGCTGCGGACGCCAACAGCTACCTCGTAGTCTCTGAGTTACCGCTCTGACAATCGTAGTCAATACCTCGGAGCGGAATCAACAACGCTTGAATATGCGGACATGGTGCAGGGAGTATTGTGAGTACTTCCAACTCAGTGAGTAGCACATATAAATAATGACTGAAAGTAAGGAAACACGTAAAGCACAAGGCAATGCATAATGAAGCAGTAACTCATTATTCGAAAGCAGTAAATCAGTAAGAAATCATTTAAAAATCTTCCCAGCTCTGGTTACCAGTTGCCATTGTTACCAACTGTAATATACAGTTATAATTATTACCAACTTTAATATTCCTGGGCTCAGTATCAATCTCACAACTCTGGTTACCAGTTGTCATTGTTACCAACTGGAACCTACAGTTGTCATTATTACCAACTATAATATCTCTGATTACCGGTTGTCATTGTTACCAACCGTAACCTACAGTTGTCATTGTTACCAACTGTAACCTACAGTTGTCATTGTTATTAACTGTAATATCTCTGGTTACCGGTTGTCATTGTTACCAACTGTAACCTACAGTTGTCATTGTTACCAACTGTATTATCTCTGGGTACCCTGCGCTCACTGGGGGTGTACAGACTCCGGGAGGGGCACCTTACGGCCCAAGCGCTATATCAAGCCACCTCGTGGCATACATCTAGGCCCTCGGCCTCATATCGATCAAGCCACCTCGTGGCGTATATACAGTATCTCAGGCCCTCGGCCTCATATCACTTAGTAAAACCTCGCACCTGGCCCTCGGCCGCACTCAGTCAGAAAATCATCACAAGCCCTTCGGGCATAGTAAAACAGTCGTTCTTAGCCCATACATCATTTCAAATATTGTGTAAATCTCAAAACGGAGTAAAAAGTGGCTGAGTTGTACAACAGTGGAAACAACATGACTGAGTTCAAGTAATAAGTACAAATAGTGAGGAAATAGTGATAAAAATCTCCGGAGGTTTCAAACAATTGGCACGAAGCCCAAATATGGCAATCAGCCCAAAACATGATGATATCAAATTGGTTTCAATTAAATATGTAGTAAAAATCATCAATCGGGACGGACCAAGTCACAGCCCCAGTAGTAAACGACCCCACGCTCATCTTCAAGTGTGTGCCTCACTTCAATATAGCACTACGATATGCAAATCCGGAGTTTCGAACCCTCATGACATCATTTACAATCACTAATCACCTCGAACCTGCTAAATTCCTGGCCCACGACGCCTTTGCCCTTCGAATTGGCCTTCACGTGCGTCGAATCTATCCAAATTCAGAATAATTACATCACAATATGTTGAGGGAACAAAGCCCACGCGAAAACAATCAATAAATACTAAGGAATCCCCAAAATTAGCAAAACCCGAGCCCCGGGCCCACTTCTCGAAATTCAGTAATTTTTCACCTCAACGGGTTCCTTATCTTCCCACGAGTTCAACCATACAAGATTTATCGAATTCCGACATCGGTTCGACCTCCAAGTCTTAAAATCTAACTCAAGGGTTTTCCACATTTTTCTCCAACTTAAATCACCAATTACATACTAGAATGGCAATAGGTTTGGGTAATTTGACCAAGATTGAGTTAAGAACACTTACCCCAATGTTTCTCTCAAAATCTTCCAAAAATCCTTCAAGATTTCGCTTCAATCTGAGTTCCCTAGCTCCAATTATGTTCAAGATGGTCAAAACCCCCTTCTTTAAGAATTTGTTCAAGAAAATCTCTTTTGGATATAGTTTTGAGGTTGATTTGTTGTGATTTTATGGTGTTTGGAGGTGTTTCTCATTGTGGATAATGAAAATGGGTTTTGCATGGCAAATGGGCACTAATTTCTATTTATAAAGGGGCCAAAAATCGAGACAAAAACACCCTTGTCCGACCCTATATGCGATTGCATATCCGTCGTAGAACAGATATGCGGTCCGCATATTTGACGTGGCCACCGCAAAAGTGGCCCTAGCCTTCACCGCAATTTTATCATAAAGCATGGTTTGCGGTCCGCATTTCAGGTTTGAGATCGCATTTCGACCGCATTCTTGACGTAGATTTTGTCCAAAAATTCTATCCCGGTATGCGGTCTCAGCATGGTGAAATGCGGTCCGCATTTCAAAAATGCGACCGCATTTTTGGCGTTACATTTTGTTCAGTTTTCTGTCTCAGTTTGCGGTCTCGATGTCAACTATGCGGTCCGCATGTTAGATATGCGGTCCACATTTCCTACCACATTTCTGACATGAACTTTGCCCAGGAACCTGCCTGGGTAGCGATCTCTTGGAGAGATATGCGGTCCGCATTTGAGAAATGCGACCGCATTCTCGACACCTGGTTTTCTGCAACTTTCTTTTCCAGCGATGAATTAGTCCGTTTAACCACCCAAAACTCACCCGAGGCCACTAGAACCTTAACCAAACATGCCAACCTATCTCATAACATTACTCGAACTTGTTCCAACCTTCGGAACGTTCAAAGCAACCTATCGACACCAATTCGCATTGGATTCAAGCCTAAGGATCCAAAAATCTTCTAAATCGCTCTGCTGACCTAAACCCAACCAAACCACGTCCGAATGACCCAAAATTTTGCACGGAAGTCCTAAATCACATATCGAAGCTACAGCAACTTTCGGAATTTCATTCCGACCCTCGGATCAAAATCTCGCCTAACACCCGGAAATTGCCAAAATGCTAACTTCGCCAATTCAACCCTAATTCTACACTGAACCTCTAAGACTAATTCCGATCCCGCTCCTAAGTTATAAATCATCTCCCAAAACTAACCGAACCATGGGAACTCACATCCGAGCCTTCGAACCCAGAAGTCAACATCCGGTTGACTTTCCGGTTTAAACCTTCTTGAAAGAGACTAAGTGTTTTGTTTCTTACCAAGTCCACCCCGCACTCAACTACTCGACTTGGTTACGTTAAACACAGATAACGAAATATAATGAGATATAAAATGGGGAAGACGGAGTAGTAACCCACGAGACGACTGGCCGGGTCGTCACACTTAGAGTCCATTTTATATGTACAGGTTTGATGGGTAGGTCGAGGCCCTGTCCCGACCCTGATACATTTCAGTTATCTCTAGAGGCTTGTTGACGTGTCTTGTGTATTTTGTATATCAGTATTATGGCTTTGTCAGCCATGTGTACATGTTTCGTTATGTATTGCTGGTTGTAGACGTTCATATCGCCTGTGCAGTTAAGTATATGATCTTTTGGGTATGTTTACCCCTCTATTGAGAGAGACGTTATTTTTAGATGATTTTGAATATGGCCCTATCAGCCTTGATTGGTATTGTTAGCTCGCAGGTTGGCCTCATCGGCCTATGTTGAGGTTTACCCTCTAGAGTTCACAGTTACAAAGTGGTACGTCAGGCCGAGTATGGCACCAGTTGCCGCCCACGCTTCCCCAGGTTTGGGGCATGACAAACATTGTAGCAGAGCAGTTCTATTCTAGGGAGTCTATAAGTCGTGTCTAGTAGAGCCTTGTTTATAGATGCGCACCACATTATATAACAGGAAGCTACAAGGCATTTAGCAGTCTATTACCTGTCTTTCAAATCCAAATCATGCGATTGAACTGAGTCATAAGAGTTTGAGTCAGGAATTATGTTTGCTAATGATATAGAGATGCTTGCAATTAAAAAAATAACAACTAGCCAAAGGGCTAATACAGCAACAGGTAAAGGTACTAATAGAGAGAGAGTTTTTGATGATGTGGCCCTGATTGAGGCCATAGCATATCGTGCATACTAGATGTGCGAATTTCCAGCTTAAGATCCTAAGATGGTAATATTAAACACACCCCGTGAATAGCAAGCCATGGGAGTATTAGAAGGTAAAAATATAAGTTTCAACAGGTAACATAAGCAAGGTGAACGAAAGTGTGAGGTACCCAGTTAGTGAAGATTATCAATATTTACAAATCAGGTAGAGAAATATAAGCATTATAAGTTACCTTCAAAAGTACTAGAGATATGTAAAATTGGCCACACCAATCTCAGTTATGACCTATGGGAGCTAACAGATATAGTTTAAGAGAAAGATGAGATATCAGGATGCAGCTGGGGTTAGAGTAACCCAAAATGGTGGATGGATAGTTAGCGTTAGATGGCATGTGCGAAGGATATTGCGAATGTGATAATAGTTCTCCTTGTGAGACACCCAGATGGTGCGCTCTAGAATAGTACAATCAGATATGAATACTAAAATGCTCAGAGATTTCAGAAGATAGGTAGTGGAATCCTAGAACGAATAAATATTTACCTTAGTATGACTTTCGTCCCTAGTAAAGGGAGAACGTTAGGCGACCCGAAGAGCCAGTAGATGGAGTAAGGGGAGGTAAAAGCGAAAGAATATTTTGTTCAAGTTTTTTGAATAGGGTAATAGACAAAAATATTAGTAGGAGAATAAGAAGAGAGTAATTAATGCATTGTGAGTAAGATGTGATAAATGAGTGATAACGGTAAATCAAAATATGACAGGATAACAGAGTCTATATTCAAGTGAAGGAAAAGACAATAGGAGACAAGCCTTGAGATAATAAAAGAGTATAAGCCATAAAGTCATATCCTCATTTCGACAAAGGAGTTAATGACTCCAACGTGATTACTAGAAGGAAAAGTTAGACCCCCGGAGTAATAGAAATCAGTATAGGCTATTGAACAAGATAAACTTAACATGAATTAGGGATCAGAAGATGTGATAATAGTCGACATCAAGAGAATTTCAAAGATCTTGTTCCGGCGATAACAGAATGGACAACAGAAGAATAACCTTTATAGGTCATTCAGGAAGACGCTTCCCTAAAGCTAGAACTGTGAGCAGATTTAAGCATAAGGGACTAAGTGTGTCAATTACACTAGGTGTCACCTTCATGCATAAGAAATTAAATTATCCTTGGTATTGAAGGGTTCCCTCAAGACGATTAAGAGTCACTGAAGATGTGAAAAGACACCGAAGATGAAAAGGAAAAACATCTAGAAGTAAATCTTCATAGCATTAAATGTATGTACTCTCAAAAGGGGGGAAGATGGTGTGATATTGTAACGACCCGATGTGTCATAGAAACACGTGGTAGTAAATCATATAGATTTGGCTTGTTTAATGTGCAAATCCTTCCTTGTGATTATGCAATCTTATTATTTTTTTAGTAAATGAGGTATAAGAACCCAAGAGTAGGGAAAAGAATTCAAAAGATAAAAGAAAAAGGGCAAAAGGTTTCGCAAAGTCCACTATGCGATCGCATATGTGCCAATGCGAGTCGCATAGTTGGCATCCTTCATCGCATAATGAAGCAGAGAACTGGGCAAACTTCTTGTCGAAAATGCGACGAGAGTGCGGATCGCATTTCAGATATGCGAACCGCATATCTCGCACAGGCGTCGCATAGTGAAACAGAAAAACTGGGCAAACCATTCGTCGAAAATGCGACGAGAAATGCGATCGTATTTCAGGAATGCGAACCGCAGATTTGACAGTAGGATCACAGAGTGAGACAGAGTTTTGGGTCAAATATTGTGTCAGAAATGCAGCCCAAATGCAGACTGCATATGTGTTCTGCGACCAGAATGCGATCACATTCTGGCATCTGGCAACTTATTTTCATTCCGATTTTTGACCCACTATAAATAAGGACCCATAACCCTAACATGCAAAAACCCTCTTATTTTCGATACTTCCGCTATAAAACTCCCCAGAACACCTTCAAACCATAGCAAATCAACCTTCAAAACACCTTGTAAACAACCCCAAATTCCATGAAAACACCTCCATCACATAGCTATCAACCTACAATTACCAACCCAGCCTTCCTCATTTAAACTCACCAAAACCCAGCTGAGAAATCGTCTGAAAACAACCCCAAATACACTGAAAAACAACCGTGAAATCATCCTTTCAACACCCCAACATCAGTTACGAAATTCCCACCTTCTATCCCCAAAACCCCAGCACAAATTGCTGACGATTTCGTGGTGGAACAATACTAGAAATCTAAGACGAGTTTGAGGCTCGAAGATTTGTGGCTTTGATTGTTGCGGAGATTTGAATGCATTGGAAACCTAGAATTTAGAAGCAAAGCGAGGAAAATGGCTGTCCTAATCTTAGCTTGAGGGACTAGAAATCATGTGCTAATTGCTAAATTGCTTCTTGTTGAGAACAATGTATAGGTATGGTGACGAGTACCTATACATTGGTGTCGAGCATGACCGTGGGTCGTTTATTTATAATTGTTGTGCAACTATTATTCTGATTCCTGAATATTATCCGTGATATTGTTGTGACATAAGTGGGAGTGGGTGGCACGCCTGCAACAAGATATCGTGAAATGAGGGTGGGTGGTACGCCTACCACATGAATTTATCATTATAATTGTTCCTCGTGATTACAGGTTGATGTATCTTTTATTCGGCATAATCTAGATTGTTAGATGGACTAGTTGAATAAGGAAGTGTTAGAAGTCAAAAAGGGGTTCAGTGTCTAAGTCATGGGTAGTGTCTTAGGAGTTCATTAGGAGTTTAAGGGATCTGGTGTCACAATAGTAGCGTCGTGTCTAGGTTTAATGGAATGATAATTGGGTTAGGAGGTCAATTGTAGAACTTTGACTGTAATTAAGTACTAACATTGATTGAGCTACGTAGGAGTCGAATATGGTTTGGTTATAGCTGATTTCCCCCTGGCCAGGATGATTGATTGATGTTGTTTATTCCCTAATTGGGAAGTTGTTATGTTGCCTTGTTCCCTTGCCGGGACTTCTTGTGATTGTTGTGGTATTGTAAGTGGGAGCGGGTGGCACGCCTGCCACAAGAGGTTACTGTAAGTGGGAGCGGGTGACACGCCTGCCACGGGA